>JAQGBT010001090.1:0-36339 GCA_034698585.1 Disparrhopalites patrizii
CGAATCAAGTTCATATGGACCGAAGCGGATCAAAGACTCCAGTGTGGAAGAGGGACACCTCAAAAATTACCTTTTACGACTTTTACCCCTATACCGACAATCCATGCTTTTCTTCTCTGCTTTTGGTAAGTATGAATTATTATAATAATCATTATAATTAATGTTTTTGGTGCCATTTTTGGAAGTGCAAAGGATTCGATGCTTCTTGTTAATAATGTAAACGTTATACCCAGTAGTTAATTGGTATTTAATAATTATTAATTTCGAAGGCGTTAATTGCACAGGCCTGATTACAACCATTTGTTTTTACATGGATCCGCGAATATAACGAACTTGTGTGCTGTAGCAAGATTAATCAAAAATTAATATACAAATTAGGATGATTTATACGTTAATACGTTAAATAAACGAAAAACTACAATTGCTTCTCAAATTTAGAACAAAGGTTACAATTTCTGCATGAATAGGTATGTTTTACAAACAACTGTTATCTGTGCCTGCATAAAGCGTTAAGCAAAACAATTTATAATTTTCTGAATTATGGATTAATTTTATGTATTATTAGGGGCATATTGGGGGAATTAAATAGACCCAGCAAGCATAAGATCGGATGTGGGACGTGGAAACAAGAAACGTTCTAGTATGATTCCAAAAATGACTGTGCCAACACAACAATTAGGAATTAAAGCATTAAATTAAAGTATGCAGAACGGAATGAAATAAATTCATGTGATTCATAAGTCGCCAGAATGGAATTAGACCATGCAAAATATAATGCCTTAAAAGTATGTATATATATATAATAAACATTAAATATGCACGCCAGAGTCTGGATTTTTTAAAAAATAGTTTGTAATATCCCGAAAGAAAACGATGATAGTCAATTTAATCATGGCTTTTATCCTTTGTGTTTACACATTAGGTTCAACTTACGATATAAATACATAATAAAACGTAATTAGGTAACAAAATTATTACAACCTAGCTGCCGCTTTTCTCTGCATAAGCAGCTCTTAAGTCCTTGCGCAGAATTTTTCCGGCGGGTGACTTAGGAATCGCATCAACGAATTCAATCCCGCCCTTTAATTGCTTGTGGGCCGCCAGCTTCTCCTTCAAGAAGGCATGGATATCCTCCGCCGTCAGATTAGGATCCCTTTTGACGACATAGCCTCTGGGCAATTCCCCAGACCTTTCATCGGGAACGCCGATTACGGCCACGTCCGCCACTTTCGGGAAGCTTCCAAGCACTGATTCCAACTCCGATGGCGCCACCTGCATCCATATATGCACAATTAGCATAAAAAATTTAAATTTATAGAAAAAACCATAATAAATTTAGACAAAATTGGAACCAATTTAGACCAAACTATATCAAATTTAGACAAAATTGTAACAAATTTAGACCAAACTATAACAAAATTTGTAAAATATAAAATACAAAAAATCTGACCTGCAATCCTTTGACCTTTATCAATTCCTTAAGCCGGTCCACGATATAAAATAGCTCTTCCTCATTATAGTAGCCGATGTCACCCGTTCGGAGCCATCCATCCTTGTCAATGGTATTCCGGGTAGCTTCGCGGTTATGTAAGTAACCTTGCATGACCTGTGGACACACAGAAAATAATTAATTATAATTCACAAAAATAAATAATAAAAAGAACTCCATACATTTGGTGAGGTGAAGGACATTAAATACAAACTTACTTGAGGTCCTCGAACTACAAGTTCCCCATTTTGATTAGGCCCTAAGGCCTCCCCGGTATTCACATCCACGATTTTACACTCTGTTGAAGGTAAAACACTTCCCACGGAGGATAATCGGGTATTTTTGGTAGCCGGGATCAAAGTGTGAGTGGCACCACTGGCCTCCGTCATGCCGTAGGCTTCTTGAAAAAATACGTATTTCTCGGCTTTTTTAAACACGGCATCAATGACATGAACTGGCGTGGCCGCCGCACCGGCAACAATGGTATGAAGGCGCTCAAAAGCCTCCCGGGTAATGGCGGGATTCACGGCGAGGAAGGACAGCAAAGGCGGTACGAGATGAGAAACTGTGAACTGTCCCCGCAAAAAATAGAATTAAAATGGGTAAGATCATAAGCAAGATTTGATCACCTAAAATTATTTAATTGTGAGTTATTTAATTGCGAACTTATTTAATTGCGAAATGATTTAATTTCGAAATTATTTAATTGTAAAGTTATTTAATTGCGAAATTACTTAATTACGAAATAATTTAATTGTGACATAAATTGTCAAAATGTAGGTACCTTTTGCTCGTTAAAAACTTTGGTAAAGAGCTGCGGGTCGAATTTCGGAAGTGTCATAACTTTACAGCCCAATTGTAAGGAGATATTGCAAAGAATAACGGCTCCCATGACGTGAAAGAAGGGAATTAATCCCATCACAACCTCCTTGCCCGGCTCATACATGGTGACTTCATTTTTCACAGTAATTTGCTGCATTTGTGCCAAGAGATTTCCGTGGGAGATGACGACGCCCTTGGGGAGGCCGGTGGTTCCACTGGACCAAAGGATGAGGGCAGGCTCTATTTTGGTGTCAATTTTGGAGCCCTCAATGAATTCCGCCCCGGACGGATCCGTCTTGATCATGTCAAAGAAGCTGTGAGCTCCTTCTTGTGGGGCGCCGACGCTGATGATTTTTTGGATGGAGGCGCCTGCCGGATCCGCCGTCAATGCTTTCACCAGCGGGAGGAAATCCGGGATTGTCACCAAGGCCTTGGCACTCGTTTGAGCTACTAGTTGCTTAATTTCAGCTATATTTCCAAATAAAGGAACATATAATATGTATAAATAAATAAATATACCTACAAAATATACATATAATATGTATAAATAAATAAATATACAAAATATACATTATAATATAAATCATCCCCTACAAAAATTTGTTTTCATTTGAAACCGCGTTTAAATTGGAACCATAGGTCATATAATTCTTAATTACAATTTAATTAATTAACATCCAAATAAACTAACCTGGAGCCAGGCCTGGGCTAATACAGGATGGGACAATGCCCGTGAGAAGTAGAGCTTGAAAGACCACGGCATATTGTGGGCAATTTGGAAGCAAAATCACGACAATATCTCCCCGTTTCAATCCCGATTGTAACAGAGAGGCACCAAAGGACTTGGCGTATTTAAACACCTCATCATGAGTAAACTTTAGGCCCGAGATTGAGCATTCCTGTTAAGGGAAATCCAGCAAAAATAAAAAATTATTGTTCCGGTTAATTTTTAAAAAATAATTTAAAACTTTGTGTAATTTCAAAATTCAAAACACATTTTAAAGCTATTTTTTTATAATTCCAAAATTTTAGTAATGTTTTCAATTAATTTTTCAATTTTTTCAGTTAAACCAACGACAAAGCCGGCTGAATGTCCTTACAAAAGCAATTTGCTTTCCCCAATTGCCATTCTGAGCTTGGATAAATTCTGGAACGGTGACGTCAGTCAAGTCGGGGATATCCGGGAATTTGGACCGTACCACATTTTTTTCGGATGTCCCAACTTGAGCAGTGGTTTGGAAGCTTCTCCCCGACGCCAGGAAGACGCTGGATCTAATTACATGGGGACAATTGCCGGCACCCGACGCGGGAAAAGATCCCAAAGCCGTGGCGAGGGATTTCAAAATTTTTGTACGAAACATTTCTTTGTATTTGGTGGGAATCCAGTTTCGAAATGAAACTGGAGCTTCTCTGCCAGGCTAAAAAAAATTGCTAAAATGTACAAATATTTATTTATTGCAGATCGTATGGAACCACATAGGAGTTCCGTCAGTGGCACAACACTGCCATTGTTTGCCAAAGTGTAAGTCCAGAAATGTGACTGACCTTGGGCACCTATATCGCCTGTCAATCAAAGTCCACTTGTGATAATGAATCAACCTTAGTATTTAAAATTTTCTCCCTTTGATCGTACGACACAAGTGAAAATTAATGAAATCCGTAAGTTTTATTCCAAATAATTGTTGGACACTTTTGAGTTTACACAGGAATTAAGTGGGAAAGTTTACTCCTGGCACAGTCACATTATTGCGAGAGAAAGAAGCGGCTGTGCTTTTTTACGGATGAATTACTCTGTGTTTACAAGTAACATGTGCACCTCATCTGGCTCCATGCTCACCCAGCATTTCTAAATGTGTGCCTGGGAACAGTAAATACATACTTCTAAAAAATCCCTTATATAAGCCCATTTCCAGTGGGAAGGTTCACTTTCTTTGTGTGTTCGTGATGTTGGGATGAGATGGGTCTCTGTTAACCTTGGTATGCGGTCTCTGGCATAGTCCTATCTGTAATGTAAGAGTTTCGTCGATGTTATGTATATAACATTTATGCCGTGGTTCTAAGAATGGGAGTATGTACCGGCTTGGCTTCAGATAAAAGCAACCTTAAAATTCTCATGGGAATTCATGCCCACAGGATGCGCGTATTCCCCAGCCAAAAGTATACCGGCATGTCGACAGTTACTTTGTACTCAACATGAAATGGAGCTCATTATTTTGTTTGGGACTGTGCGTGTTTGGATACAAACAAAATAGAAAAAATCACTGGTATTATAGTACCAGTGTACTATTATAGTACGCACACAATGCATTTTCATTATTTCTTGTACTTTCGCATGTACGCCAGATACTCAACATTAAAATCAAACTCATGTTTCCTTCAAGCGTTACCCGACTGACGGGAAAGATTTCTCATATTTCTAAATGGAAGCTCAGTTTAATATTCTCTTTAAATTGTGGAATCGTATTTTTCCTGTCCAGGGATTGTGAATGTTATGACAATAACGACCATAAATAATAGTAGTAACATCTAACGTGTTCCGTATAAATCTGAATTTTCACGACGACGGAGAAGTCACAGTGTACCTACGCTTACTAACTAAATTGTATCACCCAAGTCCATCGTTTCTGCAATCACAATGAAATTACAAATTACTTTCACCGTCACTAGAATTGAAAGTTTGCACGCAACAGGCGATGCTGTCATGTCACCATATCATGCTACTCAAAATGGGTAACAGAGGATAGAGACAAGCATGGAACGAAATGCAAAAGGGAACCTTCTTATTATAATTACAAGTAGCAAGTATCAACTATGCAGGGTCAACTTCACTTGTGTTACACATGTGGATACTATATGAACTAGTATACATACATACAAACGCGAAGTGGGATGTTTATATGTGTCGCCAAATTAACTCATGAATACATAATATACATATTGAGTACGATACGTATACGTCAATACATGTGTATGTGTATAGCTACAGCTATACAATTCATGTAATTCCAAAATACGCTGCCTGCCGCGCTCTGCGCTTTCATTTCATGAGTTAATTTAATGAGTTTCAGCTTATGTACATCTGTATTCGATTTAATACTTAATATTTTGTAATGCAGTGCACCTTTACAAAGTACAGGTGACTATATTGGACGCAATATAGTGTGTGTACAGGCAACTTGTTTGTAAATACAAAAAGTAATAGAAAATTCAAGATTAATTTATGTGAAAATGTGAATATGAAGGCGAACCTTCGTATTTAAGGAACAACAATCACGAATACGGTGAAATTTTTCATCGCTCATTATCATGTTTGTATATCCTATACTTGTTTCGTTATGTCAATCGTAAATGTGGGCGTAAAGATCTTGGTACTGTTGAATGTAAGCCTCTTTCTCTGTTGGTGTCATTTGGCTAATTTCTTCCTCTGTGATATCACTTATCGGTATGCGTCGAGAGCCAACGCTAACAAGCACAACTTGATCATCCTCATCATCACTATCCATCACACCAACTGAAACAATAATACATATATGTACATATTTAGAACTTTTAATGCAGTACAGATGTACAGAACAAAACCAAATACACACTTCCAAGGAAAACAACAAAGAATATGTTACCTTCGTCCACCGACATTTGACTGCCGTTGTGGCTAGGCACCGGAAATTCTTCGTCAGAATCGTCCTCAGGTAACAATGCCTTACTCGGTCCAGCATCTTTTTTCTCAAATGTTAGCAGAACCGACATAATGTCTTCTCGAGAAGATTTATCACCAACTAAAGAGTCGTTAGTTTCAGTACTTAAGGCCGATTCCAATACCTGAAGAAAAATAAGTATGCATATGTATAATGTTTATATATATGTATGTGTACGTAGATATAATATGTATATAGCTAATAGCTTCGTATGTATTTGAAGTGGCAAAATATCATTCATGAGTTTAAATCTACAACTAGACTGATAAGTTAGTAATTGCTGAAAAGCTTCAATAAATATTCCCTCACGGGATTGTTGTATTCTCCCACTGTTGATTCAGTCATCCAAAGTGGTCTTTCCTTTCGTTCAGGAGCAACTTTGGTAGCATTTTCATCACCGATACTAACGTCGATACGAGTATCGTCAGTTGCTCGGGTGGCTTCTCCTGACCAAAAGCCACCTCTGTCACGGCCAGCCGAGGCTTCATTACTGATAATAATAAAATAAAACAGTTTTTAAAATACACCCACAATTTCAGCCTGATTTTAAGAAGTAGTTAAGAATTTTAAACAGTTTATAGAACTCACTTCAGTTCACCAGGACTTTTCATTGGTTCCGGCTCGAGTAATTCCGGTGCCAGCTTAATATTCTCAGCTTTTCGAAGAAGATCGAACACTCCAGCAAGTTGTTCGTTAAATCTGGGTTAAACAATTGTTTCCAAAATATGTATATTTATACAGTACATGCATAATTTGCAGACTCCAACGTGCTATTTAAAGAAAAACCTACCTCGCCATCATTGTTCTCGAATCAGTTGCAGGAACAGCAGACTGATCTTCTTCAACTGTATTGCGACAAAAGGTACATAAAAACTGGTCTGTTACGGGGTCATACAATTCCCCAGCCTCTAAATCAGTAAAGGTTCGATCGCAATGTTGACATCTAAATGAAGCACGGTTAGTGGCATCTCTGTCCTGTGTCTCAATTCTTTTCCGTATGTGATCCAATTTGTATTTGATAACATTCACAAGTGATCTGTAGTTGATGAAGTAGTAGTTAACTTTTTGCGCTTTCCCATCAATCCCCGTCTCCATGCGTAGACGAATTTGAACTAATTTTTCATTCTTTAACGTGGCCATGCGAGAGCGAAGCAATTTTAAATCAAATTTTAATAATTCTTCGATATCTTTTTCTTTCATACCTGGAAGAAAAACATTTACACAAAACCTTAGTGATCGACTCGGTGCATCAAGATATGCTTAATCTTTCCGAAAAGTGTTACCAAATAAAAAGAAAAATCATATTTCTTATTTCACTCACACGTATTTCTGACCAGCATATCCATAATTAAGGCATCTTCGATTTGGTAGAAACCTCGCGTAACGAGTCTCGCCAACTGTTTCAGGTAGCTCGGGATTTCAGTAAGAACTTGCTCCTCCATCGTGTTCTGAAATGGCCCACAGTCTTATTCAATCTAGATGAGAAAGTGACATTGCAAATCATTTTCACCATATTCAGGATGTGAACCCGACGTAAAGGGCTGCAATACTTTTGGAGAGTAAATTGAGTCAATTCATGAATACGTTAAATCCATTTTATACCTTTTATTGCGGTATATCCAATTATGGAAGCATTATTACAGTAACCAATGCAGAACATCTTTTTCCGCTCAGTTAAATCTCCATGACCCCATAAACGAACTGTGGCACAACAACAGGATTGCAACTCAGTAAAGCCACAAGGTGAGTATTTTTAAAGTACTTGACGAAGGGTCAACCCAGTTACTTTCAGAAACCAGAATTCAAAGCATTTGATACTGGTTCCTTAAAATAAAAACAAATACAAACATTACACTGTGTGTACTTTAAAGAAATAATGAATGATGAAACGAAAACTTTGTTCAAGACAAGTAGAATTACATTTAAACAGAAGGTACCATCTTCAAAGTCTTCATTCTGCAGCCACCATTGCACTGAACCTGACAAATCTAATGAAGGGAAAGTGAGAACTAGTGCAATAACTATACAACTAAACACTAAAATTAATGTATCACCCGAAAATTAATAAACTGTGAATTACTGAAGTGATTAAAATCAGATTTATTACAATTATAAATCTTTGATCTTTGATGCAGGCAGGTGACAGAAGACAGAATTACAAAATTCACAATTCAGATTCCGATTCAGAAAAACGGGACTCGGAATTCTACAAAGCTGGAAGATTTGAATTTTCCACCATTTTCTAGGGAACTTTCGGAGGCATGGGAAAGCTCTGAGAAAGGATTTCTGCTTATTTTGCACTCCTTCCCTGAAATTTTTGGGGCATGGAGCACCGAATAAAATTTATTTAATTAATTACCAATTAAGCCAATTACCATGCAGAGATGGCCAACATTTTTGTAATTATTCGGAAGAATTTTGTAATTTAAACATGTACTAAGGCAAAATAGAATTCATCATTTGTTCATTTGTTGACTGTGCTCTAAAATCTAAGATACAAATGACTGCATACGAGATACTAGTTTTCAATACACATTTATTTGTTTTTGTATTAAAAGTACTTACGTGTTTTAAGTACAGTTATGTGTATTTTGCTATTAAAATGCGTATTTAAATTAAATACATTACTAATACTTAACTACTGATGTTATTTTGTAATTTGTGTTCGACACAAAATACAATTTTTTTTGTATTTTGTAAATAAATATAGTTGGGGAGCAGCGAAATGTTAATTGATATTTTTTGTAATTAATGCATCCGACTGTATTTTTATTGGCTGAAAATAGTCACAAAGAAGAGTGGCTGTAAAGGGTTAATAATGCTCTACTTTCAGAATCGAAAAATGGAAATTAGACGATCATTAGCAATTCCAAAAGCCAACTCTTGAGCCTCACCGAAGCTTGCAAATTTGCTATCGCTCAATTTATTTATTATTCCAGAAAAAAGGTATGGAAGCTCTTGAGAAACCCGTAAAAAAAATTATTATCCCGTACTGCCAGTACACGGCACGGCTAAATGATATTTTTGTATATAAATCCAATCCTGTCAAAACGTTTTCTCCACAAGAACTGTCAAAGAGAAAGTCTTTGTAATTTTTTGTTGAAACAAGGCTTGTGAAGTATAATTTTCGGATTTCCTCTCTCCCAAAATGATATCATTAGTGGGCCTTTCTTCCCTTTTATCTCCAGTCCTAAGTGCGTGTGTATGGAAATGGGATAAGATCGAGGCTAAAGATATGGATACATATGGTCTGGACCCAAAAATAGAAGAAAAAAAAATCTGGAGCAAGCTGGAGAAAGTACTGGGAAAAAAAATTATATAATGACTAAACCATATGCAATACGTAATAATATATAGGTACGTATAATGCTAATATGTATATACCATAGGCTTAAAAGCAAGGCGAGAAAGTCAAGGAAAAACGGAGTTGCTTTCTGCACGGCCGTTTGAATCTTTGTCCTCCCACGCAATTTTTCTCCTCTATCTTTTTTATTTATTCAGCAACTCCCAATTCTCCAGGTCAAAAATTCTCCAGTTGCACGTTAAAAAAATCATAATTCAGTGTGAAAAAACTGTTTTTTGAAAGAAATACTACTTCTTGGTGATACATGTGGATTATATAGATTTCCTGTCCCAAAGAAAGAAAAATCTCCATGGATTGATTTTCCCTGTTTTATTCTCTGGCTGTGCATCACCTGCTGGTTTATTTATTCTTTTATGGAGAAAGAAAACTGTTTCCTGAGGCGTATTTTCCCCTGGACAAAAACGTCCAGTGCACATAATACGTGGTGAAAGTGTGATATTGGGGTTGAAATTGTGATGTGTTAACTGGAATAGATTTTATAACCATTTTATTTTATTTGTTTGAGCAATAAAATTCTAGACGATGATGATGATAACCTTCATTTTCCGTGGGAGTTGACGTTGGAGAAGGAAAGTAAAACGTGGATATTAAAGGACGGATATTGAATACTACAAAGTGGTTGGAGTCAATAATAAAAGAAGGTTAGTGAAAATCTTGTTTGGTTTCTCTTGGTCAACCATTATTGATTGGAAAGAAAAGGTCAATGCTGTACTACTTGACCTATAATACAACGGCGGCGCATATTCAAAGCTATGGTGTCAAGAGAAGAAGTTTTGGTTCAATTTAAATGTAGATACATGTTGTATATGTATACAAACGACGTTACTTAACTTAAAAGCTTTAAGTTAAGTAACGTAAAAGCGTTCAGTACCTACATAGAAACCTTCAGAACATTTTTTTCTACGAGATTTGAGTGTTTACTTCTTTATGAACGCGTGACGGTAAATACGTTTGACTGATAGCTGATAAACTATAATTTTACTAATGTAGTAAATGATTGAGAGGAAGATTCCTTGTGTATACATATTAATGCTAGTGTTTGTAATGTTATAGAATGTGGCGGATTTGATGGAGTGAGTCAGTTTTTTTGGTAGATATTTGGATGGTAAACCATGTTTAATTGATTATGATGACCAATTATGCGTGGTCAACGTATTGATAGCCATAACACGGGTTCTCTTCATTTATTAGGATCTACTTGGGTGGGTGTATATGAACGAACTTACAGTGAGTGTCTTCAAGTTTTTTTTTTCTGTAAAAGGTATTTACATGACAGTTAAGATTTAGCCTAGTATTTAGCATCATCAATGTACCTATGTATGGATCAAGCTCTATGTATACTTCTATAACGAAAGGCTCATGGTTCATTTATTATAGGTCTAGGTCTTGTATGAAAAAGGATGGTATGGGTTTCATGTTTCAGTATTTTTTTCTTTTGTATGTTGGTTCAATACGGTTAAATCAAGCTAGAAATGTTGCAGTTACATACAACGTCATGCATACTCAAAAAGGATTGCCTTTATCGCCAGACAGGATAAACACATGACACATGGTTAAAAGCATTCTATCATGTTAAAGTATAGATATTGGGAGCTGAGAATGAGGTTGGAGGTGGAAGATGGGTTGATCCCCTTTTAATTTACAATGGAAGAGTAGATATTTGATACTTTGATTTACTAAAAAAAATGATTTTGTTTAGTCGAATTTTTAAAGCTAATATCACAGATCACAGTCATCAGCTTTACCGTACGCTTCTGCTCCTATCGTTTTTGTGGACAGTTCCATATTACATGTCTTTTATTTTTAATTTAATTTAATTTATACAGAAATAATTTCGACTACCGACGTCTGTCAGGAAGGACAGTTAAATTAAAACAGCAGTTTTAAAAATTAGTATGCCTTCTCAGTTTGTCACGTTAGTTGTTAAAACATTCTCTATTAAAGTAATACTATAATCTACGGCATACGTCAATATCTACAATTGTTGGTTGGTTTGTAAAAGTATTGTACTATCAACAACGATAATTTAACTTATTACAATTGCAAATATAAAATGTAATAAATTTCACAGTCATGCAGTGTTTACACTTACATTTACTATGTGCTTTCGCCCCTGATACGTAGTGCCTGGTATTAATTAATAAATATTGCAGCATACTGTCATGTTTAATTACATTAATCCGTGCCACAGCTTTGAAAGGGTTTATTAAATAAGAAATCCGTAAAAGAAACAACCAAACAACCTGTATGGATGATTAACATTTAGACTTCAACAGTCTCCAGAAGCGCAGATTGTTAAGCTAAAAGCTATATTTACTTTACACTTCATCGTTCTAATATATTGTATATACTTGTGCTACTACAATTTATTTGATTATTTGAAACTGAAGAGCGTATGACATTTTACACAGCATATCCGAAAGTGATGTTGTCTTATTTTTTATGCAGACTTGCAGACCTTGTCGTGACAGCTGGTCTTAGTGCATGGTGAACCGAGTGGAATAAAAATGCTCGTGTGACATTTTTTGTGAAATCTCCTCCCTTGCAGAATGGAGTAAAACAAGTGGACAAGTCAGAAGCAAATGGATCGCGTTCATGTATCGTTTGGGGGTGGGTCCGGTGTTTTTGGACCCACACAACGACTAATTCTTGGCATTATTGTCCTGATTTTGGTGGATATAATATGGGTTATGTCATCGGAGTTAACATCGGTAACGTATTATTTTTTTTAAATTCGTTTGTAAGCATAACAAATTTTGTGTATATACAAATTAACAAATTATCGCCGTGTCGTGTGTAACCGTGTGTGAATGTTTTTTTTAAAGTACATCTTTCAGCATGAGAAATTTGACAAGCCATTTTTCAGCACTTATGTGAAAACGTCAATGTTCCTCATTTTCTTGTTTGGATTTCTTTGTTGGACACCTTGGCATGAAAGATGCATAAAAACAGAATCGACCCAGTACACGGTGAGTTCATCTTTCTTAATTGAGTATTTAGTAAATTTTTAGGCTGGTATATTTTGTAAAGGGTATATAATCTAATTCGTGGATAAATTTGATTGTATTTTTTATTAACAAATATTGTATTACATTCCAGCATTAATACTCAGTACTCCTTATTCTCATAAAGGAGTTTACGCAAGCTTGTGAAGGTCACAATTTTAGCCTTCACTGTCAATACATTTTCATTCTACCACCACGTGTATGAGAATACCCTTACAAAATATACGTTATGCATGTAGTTCAGAAGATTTTTAGCTTACAATCTTGATTTTTAAACATACATGAATGAAAAAAAAGAAAGAATGTATATTTATATTTATGTGCACTTATTTAATTTGGTTAAGTTGTTGGCGTCTGATCCAGAAACAGTTATGGAAGAAACTGGAGATGACAACGCTAATGATGCTGTGCTTGTAAGTGACAAAGTGGAATTTTTTTCTGTCTTGCTAGTAATCAATTTTTTTCATCACCTATTCACCACTTGCACTTACCCAATATTTTAGTTGACAGTTGCCAGCAATGTTTTTACAAATTTTGGTTTATAAACTTAGTAATTGAATTATATTTGGTACAGAGCCAGTCAACATTCATCCCAGTTAATTATGACTCCAACAACTCCGGCAACGAGAGTGATGATGCTATAAACCAGAGGCGAACTGCTGTAAGATTTAGTAAGCTCGCCGAGGTATGTTCGGAGAAACTTGTAGCCACCAAATTATGGCCAGGCGTCCTTCTATAGTATACATTTATTAGATACATATTTGCTGAATGCATGATTTTGACTATATTTACGTTGTTCAGGTTCGTCAGTTAGCAGACACGGAAGCAGCTGAAGCCCTTTTTGCGCGACTTTCGTATCAAGCAAGTATTCAAGCAGAGCAGCAAGCGTATCGGTTAGCCAACCGATTGTCCACTACGCAAACGGCTCAGTTGGCACTAACATTCTGCCTGTTGGTATGCCTGTATATGAATACCGTACTTATTTAATTCCAGTATTTTAAAAGCGGAATATTACGAATATGAGTATGAAAATGCTAATAATTTAAATTGCAGTGGTTTTTAGCAAACTACACTTATCAACTTGCTTTGTCAAACACCGAAGTGGGAATCGTCAATGTTTTATCTTCAGCCTCTGGGCTATTCACCTTAATTCTGGCTTCAACGTTTCCTTCTGTTGTTTCAGATAAATTCACGCTATCCAAACTTTTAGCAGTCCTAATTAGTCTGAGTGGTGTTGTAAGTTCTGTACAGATCCTCTATGTTTCGTGTGTTTTGTATATACGTTATAACGATAACGATTAGACAAGATAATACATAAATAAAATATAATAGACCATTTTATACTCAGTTTGGAGAATGCGAATACATTATATAATGAGTTTGATGCATTTGTTTTAGGCTATCGTTAGCCTTGCAGACTTAAATGTGGAGAGCAAGAAAATTCCAATGGGAACAATATTTGCACTTGTTAGTGCTTTCTTTTACGCCTCGTATCTAGTCTTTTTGCGGAAGAAAGTTGACCATGAAGATAAGCTGGATATCCCCATGTTTTTCGGTAACGTTTTCTGCTTTTTCATATGATGTGTAGTTAAGATTACGTCGTTTAATTACTTGAGAATATCAGTTTTAAATATACGTACACAATACATTACTTTTATACATAGATATACATAAAATAACCTCATGAAATTATTCTTTCAGGTTTTGTGGGTTTGTTCAACCTCATTATTTTGTGGCCCTTATTTTTTATTTTGCACTACGCTGAAGTGGAAGAATTTTCATGGCCAAACAAAAGACAGTGGCTATTTTTGATCTTCAATGGTATTATAGGCACAGTATTTTCTGAAGTACTTTGGCTATGGTACGTCCTCGCATTTTTACAGGACATTTATTCACAGTATTTTATTAGTAGAATATTGTTTACGTAATAAATCTCGATCTAAAATATTTGTGTGTACTTACCGCTCTTTATAAATTATCAGGGGATGTTTCCTCACTTCTTCGCTAATTGCAACTCTGGCCATAAGTTTGACTATTCCGATGTCCATGATTGCTGATGTTCTATTTAAAAGTGTTTCGTACTCTCCGTTATTTTATTTGGGGACTGCGCCTATGGTCTTTTCCTTTTTTGTGGTTAATTTGCTTGCACATTACGATAATTGGGATCCAGTTATGGAGTACTGCAGTAAGATCGCCAAAAAATGTTTTGGAATTCGACGATATGAAAGGTAAGCTTCTTTGCTATTTTGTGTTTGTAAACTGAAGCCCACTACATGTCTATGCTTGGCCAAAATAAATCTGATTCTGATAGATCATGCGTATATATATGTACATGTATAATATAAATATGTACATGTAGTAATAATATCAAATTATAAGCAAAGAATATAATATTTAATATGTATCAATAACGCATTATACATATGTATGTAGATATTGCATACATCATACATATTGATATTGTACATTTTACATATTGATGCATACATCAATAATAAAAGAATATTTCACCTCACCATTGTTACTGAATTTCAATAATTTCTGTATTTTGTTTTAGTGTGTCAGTATCGGAGGATCCTCAGATCGAATCATTAATAAACGACGATGAGGAAGAAGGAAATACATCAGAACTTGATGATGACAGTGTCTGCTCCCATACCCTAAGCCCGAGAGCTAATGGTTTGGACCGCAGTAATGTGTCCATTAACTCCTGTGGATGAATGAGTTACAGCTTACAGCAACTGTGGCAATTTATATGTATTTAGCAGACATTTGCGTTTTGCTTCCAACAGCTGTAACTATGCATTCCAGCCACGTTTTAATATTATTGTTACTTATACTTTTTTTTGTAAGTCAGTTATTTTTAGTTACACACGCATAAAATATTTATCAATGTACTACCTTTATCATTCCATATTTGGGTAAAAACCTTTTTAAAACAGGTGCATTTTATAGCAAATTTTTCTCATTTTTCATATTTTACTTACGAAATAATAATCGATTTAATTTATTGTATCGGCGTGTCATCATTGTGAACTACGTAAATTATGTGTCGTTTCTTGGAGCTGCAATCAAGGTATCAGTTCCTATATCCCTACTCTCTGTAAAAAGGTAGGCAGGTTTTGATTATGTAGACTGTAGACCGTAATTAAAGTGTGCAAATGCTTTGTTTGCAGGAATCACAAGAGATCGCTATATGTATGTATATACATAGTATATTGTTTGCAATGCGAGCATAAACACTAGGAAATAAGTAACGATAATGTGTATATAAACATATAAAATTTTAAACTACATACATCATAGACAAATCGTTTTTCAACTCGCGTCGCCTGCCACATTCAGCAAAATACCACTGTATGTAATATTAAATATAAATAATAAATATTAAGCATAATCCAATTAATAATTGTAAGTTTCAATGCAAGTCTTTCCAATTCGCCGTTGAATGAATGTACACATTATGTACATACAATCTGCGTGTACTAGAACGTGTCATCAAATAAGTAGTACTAACAATAATATATTTTAGTAAGTTAAAAACCGAGAAAGCACAAGAATGATATGATAACTCGTGAAATTCCGCACTGTTCAAAGGGAATTCAAAAAGTACGTACAATTATAGTAACGAAAAGGAAAAATCGATTACAATATACGTATACGTACATGGTACACGTATGTAAACTTGCATTGAAAATTCTGATTAGTTATACCTATCTCTGTGCTCCTATTTCTATCTAGCTCCTAGAAGAAGCAGACATCTACAAGAAAGATTCTATTTAAACGTTTTAAGAATACATACCTACTATGATCTATGATATTATGTTTGTTCGTCATGAAGATGAATTAGATCATTCAATATTATTGAGTTAAATTATTTAACTCAATTTTCAGTGACTATAAAGTCCTCATTGTTTAATTCTACCAACACTAATATAGCTTGTGATATTAGGTATATTAAATGCCTCTATGCATTTCCGAGTACGAATACTTCTGTTTAGCGTATAGTATAGGTATGTATAGGTTTACGTGCAGGTTAATATAATTATTTAATTATTATTAAAAACATTCATCATCACCTCATTTTCCCTGCTATTCTGTGCATAAATGACGAAACACAATTTGCCTACTCTGTGGTAAAAGGTGAACCCATTTATGACGAGCAATTTTCCAGTTGGTAGTATGTGTATTATCAAACGGGAAAAACGAGAAAATATTGTTTTAACAATTATTGTTGTTTTTTTAGAGGTCTGATTGTCTCATGATGAATTCCCGGAATAAAAACAAATCTTCGTATAAAATTGAGCCATTTTCATTTTTTATAATTATTTTTGACATTAAGGCATTTACAGGTGCATCTAGAATGACAATAAAACTCATAAATTGTATTACGTTAAAGTTGTGTTGTTTTTTTCGCATTTTGCTGTGCGTCGTGATTCGCAATAAAATCAAGACGTCACAGTTCAAAATATTGGCAACAAAATGGCAAAAACGTTTTTTTATTGGAACATTTGTTGAAATTTGAAATTGAAAGGTTTTTTGCGTCGTATAGTCGTATTTACTCAACAAATTGACTTGCGCGCTCGGGTCCGTAGAAGGTTCTAATTGGTCCAAATGCTTTTTACATGCTCTATGCCCCTTCCAAAAATTTGGAGGCAAAAATCATGACAGGAAAAATCCGCTCAACAAAAATTTATATAAATACACAAAAGCAGAGGATCAAAGGACGTGAGACGAAATTTAAGAACGTGTAGAAAACGACGAGAAAAGAGGAATAAAAAAAACGCAGATCAGTCAGTGCAAGATCAGTGTTTGTTTTGAAACAATCACTTTTTCGACCTTATCTTATTCGCAATTCGCACTGTTTGCACAGTTGGAATTTGCCAGTCTGTCAGACATTATTTAAATGGTCATTGTTTAAACGGAAAAATAGTATTTGCGGAAAACACTTCATTTTTTCATGTATAAGTGGGCTGTAGTAACATTAAAAAACCGTTTTACATACACGCTTTGCTGAGAGAGTAAATACTATATACTTTCATAAATCTTTTTGAAAATATTAATTGCGAAAGTGAAAATTGCTGATTTACGTGTGTAAAAGTGTCATATAACGTACTTTGGTACGTGGATATTTTTATTGCATATGTCATTTACATTTGCGTCAAAAGTGCATTTTAATGGCGGTGAAGTACACCTAAATACTATACATAATTTTACATTTTAAATTAGGGAATATTTTCATTTTTAAAAGCGTAAATATAGTTATACTGTTATGCATCAAAATCAAAGTGTATTGATAAACTCAAGAAACCCAGTCCAGTCGGTTCCCCGATTATTTTCTGTAGGAGTGACGACTGACTGTACTTTCCCGGGTTTCATGTAAAATTGTATGATTTGACTATTAATTGACCTTTCTTCGGAAGCGGAAGCAGAAATTTCGTAAGTTTCGACTCAGATTTCATTCTTTCAAATAAATCTATACATATAATTAATTGTTTATTTGGTATGCAAAAGTTCGGTAACATTGTGTTTGGCTGTTTTACTGAGTATGAATGAAGTATGTTTGCTTTAATTTATTTCCATCAAATACACCGGTTGTATTTGATATTGCTTGAATCGTCATTAAATATCATTTGTGTCAATTCAGGCGCACCTATATAAGTAGAACACAGAAGGTGCATATATGTACCGAGCTGTGTAAAATGGGAAACTAGCTGCCCGGCAGTATTTTCGGTTATTATTTTTATTTTTATGCAACAAGAAACCGTCATTGTCATTTATTGATCGATGGAAAAACAATGGGTAGTGCCAATCAGGCTAAATTACAACAATTATTAATTACTAATACTATACTACATAGCTTTTCCCGAATATGTACGGCCCCGGCCCGGGTTGGCCGCCGGGTTGGCCCCGGCCCGAGTTGGGCATATTAGACTGCCATTTTATTCTTTGATAAAATTACAATATAATATGTATACTTATACACACAGGGATATTATAAGATATAATTTAATACAATACGAAAAATAAAAACAGAACTTCCTATGTAAATGAAGCGAATTCCTTCGCTCTCAGGACTTTATAATGATTTATAAACTTTCCCCCTCCTTTAAAGTTTTAGAACTGAAGTATGTCTGATATTTGGTCATTTATTCGAAGTGAAAAATTTAGAAAGTGACCAGATTAAACATTAAAGTATTTTATTTCTGGCGTGCTTTCCGCACAGTGCGGCTGACGGAGGCTGGAGTCGGCAGAACCTTTAGAACTGAAGAATGTCTAATATTTGGTCATTTGTTCGAAGTGAAAAATTTAGAAAGTGACCTGATTAAACATTAAAGTAATTTATTTCTGGCGTGCGGCGGACGGAGGCTGGAGTCGGCAGAACCTATTTTTATGTCCCTTTTATTTTATACCGAGAACGCTTAACGGTTACGGATGAAAATATCGACCAGAAATAATGTAGCTATTTGAATTCATTTGACTCTTATACTTTCAGTTCCACACGAAAGTAGGTACCGGCTACCGACTGCTGCAATACGGTTTTGGGAGTAAAACATTTGTTTATATTATAATAATTAGGCAATTAGTGTTTATGGTAAATACTAAATACGTGCATTGCACACCACCTTGTGATGCACTATACAAGACATGATATTTTCGTATTATCGTATTTCAACTTTCAATGTCGTAGAGTGTATTTTAAATGAAATTAATGTCAATTCGCGAATTCGCCAATAATATATGTAGTAGACAATTCACTTACAGGTATTATTTTTCCCACTCGTAAGATATCCTTTCCTATTACTGAGGACCCGGGAAAGCTTGTCTTTTTTCGGTATTATATTCTTCTGTACTGTATGCATTGGGATTGGGCTCAATGATCGATATACATATGATATGATATATTGTGTATGGAATAAATTTATATATTGTATATATATAGGATCGAGAAAGTTTATATATGAAGATTATAACGGTATAGACACATACATGTACGATGTGATTTTATATCCCCAAAAAAGCAGACATTTATTTTTACGTTTTATTAGTTTGGGTTTGGGTATTACTACTTGCTACTTTGCAGTATTTACAACTTTGGTATAGTTGAAATGAAAAAAAAATTATATTTAATTACAATTGTGCTACATAAGGCACAGATGGATATGTCGTATTCGTATCGTATGTATTGATTGTTGGTCCAATCTGCATATTGATACGTGTGGATTCTGTGGATGCACAAAAATAAAGTGCCAGAAAAACCCATCAAGTCAAAGTTCGGTTTGACTTCGAAGTGAGGAGAAAGTGGGTTAATCAGTAGACTGGTCAGCCCGCTCACTCGAAGTCTTAAGTAAAGCCGGGGTAATTTACTTGCCAAATTAATTGCTACTGACACAGTTGTCTTTTTGCTGTCAAATTGCACTTGAATTTGATTAGAAGTGGAAGTGCAAAAAGAAGAACGTGACAATCATTATGGCTAATTAAAATGATTTATGTTAACTCGCACAACGCCTAAATAAAAAATACTATTTGGATGGAATTTTGCAGGGAAATGGATTCGAAAGAAGACGATCCATTCTCACTTCCCCCGCTGGTGGAATGGTTGACCTTTACGGTGGAACAGATGAAATCAACCGCAAATTTATTTTCCCATGAAGTTGAGCTTCTTCTCTCAGAATTTGTGAACAAGAATTTATCGGAGTTGCTCAAAGAAGATTACAAAAGTAAAAAGATTTCGGAGCAAATAATTGAAGAAATTCAAACCAAAGTGAATAAAACTACGAATAAACTCCTTAAACTGGGAAGGCAGGCCGATGAAGAGCTGGCTGAGAGGTTTTCCAAACGTCAACATGGAAATGATTCCGCAGGTAATAGCAGTAGCAATGCAGTTAAGAAAACTGCTGCAGAATCAATAGAAGAATCTTCAGAAGAATCTGAAGATGAAGCTGATGTTGCAGATACTCGGGAAATTACTAAAGACTCTGAACCAATAATAAGTCAGCCCACCTCACCGATCAACGATAATGTGTCTGACATAATGTCAGACGAAGAGTTATTCGATAATCAGACTTCTCCTGTTGAAGGAGACTGTGAGTCTTCCCGGGATGACAATGGTTCGGGGAATGAAGAAACTGTGAGTGAATCTGACGAGGACCCAACGTCTCGCCCTGGACACTCAGGAGACGTGGTTCGCATTGAATCTAAGTCAGAGAAATCTACAAGTGCTTCACCTGAGAAAAAAGCATCACCGCATAAAGATTCGACAGCGGAAAATTCGAGACGTAACAAGGGTACGATTCACACACAACCCGAATCAGAGGATGACCCATTACAACAAGATAATCCTGATACTGAAAATATTGGTTCTCCAAAAGAAAAAGAGGCGGAAGGTTCCATGGACGTTTTCTCACAAAGTGATTCTGACACTCCACCGGAGGTCAGTGAAAAAGTGAACGCATCTAAGAAAGCCTCAGAACAACCAAATCCGGAGGCCGACCCTATCACTGTTTCTGATCCTGATCCCTTGTCATTGGGCTTACCCGCAAGTCCTCCTGAAACAGTTTTTCTAGGTGGGGTTAAGGACAGAGCATCCCCTAAAACTTTGAAAACCGGTAACAAAAAAGGTTCCTCATCATCCTCAGTCTCACCTCCCAGTCCGCAAGAAACGGTATTCTTAGGTTCGACTAAACGCAGAGTCAGGGGAAAAGGAGCTGTCGACAGTCCAGAAGATGCAGCACGCAAACTAATCTTACAAGACCTGGATGATAACGATGATGATGATAAAGACCATGGCGATAAAGATGATGGCGACAAAATCCAAAATGAAAATCCATCAAGCCCAACCGAAACGGTTGTTGCAAGTTCGTCTAAACGAGATGTAGGAGAAACGGTGACTGCTGACAAAGAAGAAGACTTGGCACGTCAATTACTCTTGCGTGATTTGGACGATGACAAAGGTGACGATGATGAAAAAAAAATTAAATTACAAAATCCACCGAGTCCGACAGAGACAGTCTTCCTACCAGGGAAGAAAAATGCTAATGTTAATGCTCCTTTTAAAAAACCGGCGCCAGCTAAATTGGAATTGTTATCCAGCAGTGATAGTGACCAAGAGAAATCAAGACGTAAAAAAAACAAAAAGTCGTCCAGAGAAAAGCCGAATAAGGCGGATGAAAAAGAGACAAATAATAAAAATAAAGGAAAGATGGCGGATGATAAATTGATTGATAAATCTGAAATCATACCAGTAGAAGATTTGCTAACGAAAGATTGGAAAATAAAAGCCGAATGTCAGGTGGTACTGGCACATCTTCCAACAGTGGTAATGGATGAATTAAAAAAGCAGTCATTTGTTTTACTCCCATCAACATCTAGACGAAGGAAAAAGGCCGCAAATTACGAAGATATTCTTACGCAAGCAATTAAACGGTAGGGATTTGTGATTTTTAATTATGGCGTTTCTCGTGTACAGGATTAAGTTTTTCGTCCTGTGCAATGTCACGTATTATTTGAGTATTGAGGCAATAATATGTATTTAATAATGTTCGTGTTCTTGAACTTTGTGTCGGTAAATGAATTGGGGTAAACTATTATTCTAGTTTGTTCTCGTTAAGTGTGATTATATGCTCATATTTAAATTATATTGCAGACTTGACAGTTTCGAACCGGTGAAGCTTATGTTATCAGAGTCAGATCGCTTGAAACAAAAAAATGCTGGCTTAGTATCGCGCAACAAAAGCAAAAGTACAAAAGAGACCGCGCGAAATGAAAGTGAAGATGATCGTAATAGCTGTGACTCAGATTCAGGTAACTTTCAAACATCCGCATTTTGCAAGTAAAACCTTTTAGAAATATACCATACCAGGTTCTACCAACTTGGTGGAATAGTTACTATTTTGTAACATTAAAAGCGTAACTGCAAGCAGGCGGGAAAGTTAGGACAATAAAGTATTTTCGTTTATTAAATAATAATGCCGTAAAACAGGCGATGAGCCAATACTAAAGCGGAAGATTCTACCAATGAACGGTATGAGAAAGGAGCACATGGTCAACAGTGACGAAGAAGAACTTAGTGCGAAGGAAAACTCTGATTCTGAAGAAGATTTAGCCCGAAAGAAGCTTTTGAAAGACAAGAATAAGTACAAAAATTCATCAGATGATGAAGATGTAAAGCCATCGACATCAAAGAGGAACCTTCGAAATAAAAAGGTATGCATACAGAAATTGTAATGAGTTTGTTTGAAACTTTAATCACATAATTGATTCATACAAAATACTATATGCAGCGTGGTGAAGCATATATCACACCCAGAGTGTGCCATGTAAGCACTGATGAATCCAACTCAACTTCCGAATCAGACGATGATTTTGTGCCAGTCAAGAAAAAAAAAAGGAAGGCTACTAAAGTGGTGAACAGTGACAGCGATATTCAGGAATTAAGGTATGATTGGTGAATTTTGGTCTATTTTAGATTGCTACAGTTTACTTGACTTTGATGAAAATGATTGTAACTGTAAACATTGTTTTTCGACAGTAAATCGTCAAACTCTGATTCGGATGACTCACTTCTCGAACTAAAAAGCAAGAAAAAGCGTAAAAAATCGTCATCTGACTCCGGTTCTGAAACAAAGTATGTATTTCATTTGATTTCAAATGTTACGTAGTTGGGGAAAATATTAAAATATACAGAATTCATGACTTAATTTATGATTATAGGAAATCTAAGAAAACCAGAAAAAGGGTAAAGATTTTAAGTGACTCTGATGATAGTTCCTCATCGCGCAAGAGTAAAAAGCAGAAGAACAAGAAAGGAATTGTGGATGAAGTAGATATCGTTAGTGGAAGCGACGAAGACGAAAAAAGTGCAGAGGTAAAAACAGAAGCTTTGTGCTTTTCATGAGCTGGGCTGCGTGGCGTAAATCTGAAAAATATTTTCACTTTACTGACTTGTGGTTTCTGCAGCAAACGAAAGGAAGGAAACATATCCGGAAAGTACTTAGTTCCAAGGACCTTCAGGAGGCTACCAAGAAAGCAGCTGAAGAGGAAGAGAGTAGAAAAAAACGACTTACTGAGAAACAAGCGCAGGTAAAAAGAAATCGGCGTTTAAATATTTTCTGAGATCATATGATTGAATTTGATGGTGCTGAATTCGGTACGCATTTAATTGGTTTTAATTTTCACATTTTTCACCTTCCATTCGCTGTGCACTTACGCCTGTAAATATTTAAAATAAGTGCGGACTGTTATTATTTTGATTTTTTTTATTAATTGCAATTGTAATACGCATATTTCACACGCTTGTGTGTTGTGTAATATAAGTATATATGTAGATATAATCAAAACATGTGTTTAAATTGTGTGCATTTATGGCCTCAAAAGTTTTGATAATTTTTGGTTGTGCGTTTCTGAAAGTGACTTTGGCATTTATTTATTTTAATAAAGCAAAATGTACCTATGTAATACATTTTATGCTGTAATTGCAATCAAATAAAATTATGGAGGTCTCGAAGTTTAGTTTATTGCAGTATTTTATTTATTTATTGTTTGAAAGTAGTGATTCAATTATTACCTATATACAATTCAAGTCAACAGCAGTAAATGTTTTCATAATATGAATTTGCAGTACAATGACCTCTTTGTCATCCCTGAGACGGAAACGGTTGAGAGTCTGGTGTTAGATTTCGACCCCAAAACGAAAGAACCGCTCGTAAGTGTTGACTCAAATATCGCAAAGAAACTGAAACCACATCAGGTTGAAGGAGTCCGATTCATGTGGGATGCTGTCTTCGAAACTGTTGAACGCTATAAATCAGAAAATAGCCAGGGTGGAGGATGTATTCTCGCGCATTGTATGGGGTTAGGCAAGACATTGCAGGTGAAGATGAATCATTTGCTTTATTAATTTATGGAGATATTTTTCTTTTTTTTTTGTATTGAAAATGTCATTTTAAATTTTTAATGCCAAAAATTCAACGATCTCTAAATTACACAGACCATTGCCTTCGTTCACTCTGTGATGACGTCTAAGGAACTGAACATAAAGACTGTACTAGTTCTTTGTCCACTAAACACGGTTACGAACTGGAGCAACGAGTTTAAAATGTGGCAAAGAGACGCTGAGGAAAAGGTGTATGTCCACAAGCTGTACGATGAAAAGACCGTAGACGGAAAAGTTGATTCGCTGGGCTGTTGGAATAGAAGAGGAGGTGTAGGTATTTTGCATTACGATTGCTTTCGAACCTTGGTCTTGGGCAAAAAATTTAAGAGAAAGAAGAGCAAAGAAATTATTCAGAAGTGCCTCACCGACCCGGGTCCAGATCTTGTAATTGCTGATGAAGGGCATATATTCAAAAATTCAAAATCTAAAATGGCTGAAGCTGTCTATAAAATTCGAACACTGCGGCGTGTGGTCCTGACGGGGACTCCTTTACAGAATAATTTGACAGAGTATCATTGCATGATGCAATTTGTGAAGCCAAACTTACTGGGTTCCAAGAAGGAGTTCCAAAATCGCTTCGTAAACCCTATCACGAACGGGCAACACAAGGACTCGACAACTCGTGATGTAAAAATAATGAAGAGGAGAGCTCATGTTTTGCATAAATTACTGGATGGTTGTGTTCAGCGGAAAGATTTTACAGTTCTTTTGCCTTACTTGCCTCCTAAATACGAATACGTGGTGCTAGTCAAGATGACAGACATACAAAAAAAAATGTATATGCATTATCTGGACAGTATAAAAGCCGACACGGATGTGAAGGACCTTCTTAAAGGTGGCCAACTACTCAAGCATTACGCACATTTAGCAAAAATTTGGTGTCATCCCTATGCACTGGAGATGAAATCAGCCAATTACAACAACGGCGATGACGAGTCTACCAGTTCGATGGGATCTTTGAAAGATTTTATTGATGATAAATCATCAGACGAGTCATCTTCGTCAGCCAGTGAGATTGACTGGCTGGACTCCCAGGAAAACATAATAAAAAGCAAAGAAAAAAAGAAAGCCAACGTGAAAACTGAAAATGGAGTTGCTGAGGCTGACGCTGACGCTTCTCCTGCGCCCGAACTCAGCACGAAAGAAATTATGGACGGATCTGATTGGTGGAGTAAATTTTTTAAAAATAAAGATGAAATGCAGGCCATCGAACATAGTAGTAAGCTTGCAGTACTACTTGAAATTCTCAAGACTAGTTCGAGTATTCAGGACAAGGTATTAATCTTCAGTCAGTTTTTATATTCACTGGATATCATCGAATCATTTTTGGAGGACCTGGATCAGAAGGCAAGGGAGAAAAGTAAGAAGGAGCAGCAAACTTTTCCTCCCACTAATTCAAATGTTGAAAGGTGGAGAAAAAATATAGAATATTTTCGTATTGATGGATCCACAAAAACTGCGGATAGACAGAAAAACTGTGATGTTTTTAATAATAGCCAACTTTCCAGGTACAGCTTTATTTAAACGAGTTTCTTATGTGCTATCTACTTGTAATTTGGAACGTCTTATGCACATTGTTATTTTTTTCCACAGAGCAAGATTATTCCTAATCTCTACCAAAGCAGGGGGTTTGGGCATCAATTTAATCGGTGCAAATCGGGTGATTTTATTTGATGCTTCTTGGAATCCATCTCAAGACATGCAAAGCATTTTCCGAGTTTTTCGCTTTGGTCAAACTAAGCCATGCTATATTTACCGCCTACTGGCAAAAGGAACTATTGAAGAAAAAGTATACAATCGTCAAGTTGTAAAACTTTCCCTTTCTGGAAGAGTGGTAGACGAGCACCAGATTGAAAGGCATTTCACCTTTGAAGATATTGCTCAGATGTACGAATTTGATCAGGAAGACAAAGAACAGCCAACGCCTGCTGTGCCGAAGGATCGACTTTTAGCCGATTTACTCATCTCGCAAAAGGATAAGATCTATAACTACTTAGAGCATGATTCCCTCCTTCAGAATCAGTTGGACGAAGGGTTGACAGAGGAAGAGAGAAAAGCCGCTTGGGATGAGTATCAGAACGAGAGCAGTGCGAGAGAGAATTACCAGAAAAACGTGGAAATAGCTAAGGCGGATGCATCAGTGTATGATAAAATGAGGATGAAGATACGAGATATGTTTCCGGAACTTGATACTCATCTTGTCGGGTTTTATGCCAAACAAGTCCAGGATGAAATTCAAGACTTACGGAAACTTACGAATCAGTACCACCAAACGATCAAAGATTCTCTGTATTACGATGAAGCAAAGAAGGCGGAATGGGTGAACTTGTTGACTCAAAAGAAATCCCAAATCGCAAACTACTTTCAGCATCCAACACTTCTGAGAAGCAAAATGGAACCAGTTTTACAGCGAATGCGACAAAACAGTATGATAATGGCCCAAAATCGGGCCCAAAATTTAGCCCAGAATACTGCAATCAGTAACCAGTTCAGGATGTTGTATGGAAATGGAAACTTACCACAGAATTATTTCAATGAGACTCATGGAAATCCGTACTACTCTGATCAAATGGCCGGAACTAGCAATATACAAATGCAACATCCATTAAATCAAACGGTGTCATCAGCCAATGACACTGATGGACCGATACGCTTGAGACCTTTGCCAAATCTTTTGGAAATGGAACCTGAGCAAATTAGCAATACTTCTATGCCCTACATGTCCTATGCTGCGAATCCCTCTGCAGTTAGTAATCTGTTACGTAGAAATATCCCTACGACAACAGTTCCCTACCAAACTCCTCATTCGACGGCACTACCTGATATGGTGGAATTGGAGTAGTGCTTGAAACGAAGTGGTAAAAGGACTGAATTATAATTTTTCGGAAATTATAGTGCGTAAAATATGAGTTGCATGTTGCATCTACTATTTGCTAAACTTTATTTTTCTATGTCTGTAAAGCATACTGCACGATTTACTTGTATAGGAGTAGGATACATAAAGTGAACGAAAAAAAATTTACTTACAACGTTACAACTTACAATTACAACCGTGCATCTACCTATCCTAAATCCTAATCCGAAACAACTACTACGAAAGCTGTAACTTATCCAGCCTCTTTGCAAATGTTTTTTGTATAGTAATAGTTAACGTTACATTACAGTGTTAATGCAAACATCAATACGTGGGAAGAAGGAAGAAATATGCGTAAGGCTTTTATTATTATTATTATAAATTATTATTATTACGTATGTACTTATTACTTATGTACAACGATTAATGATTACTTATGCATAATATTAGAGAATGACATGCAACAGTATAGGCGGAGGTTCAAGAGTACGAGGTTGACTCGTTGTTAGTTGTTACATGTGAAAGTATTTGAGACTTTGCATGGTTTACTATAACAAGGAACTTGCAGCAGAACCTCTATAGAAAATATTCAAGCATTGTAAGGATACTTTCCCCCATAACATGGATAAAGCCGGAACGAAAGGAAGCATCGTCATCCGTGATTGCCCTGAAAGTTTTGATTATTCGTGATTGTGTTACAAAGGAAATATTTGTACTTTATTATCCATCGCACCGTGCAGCTCACCCACCATTCACTGTGCTTCCCATCTCATTCGACGGACTTTTGTATCAATTTAACACTTCAGTATGTTGTGTCTTCAAGAATTTCAACAAATATTTACAAATATTTGACCGATCAACATTGTATGTAATATTCCAATGACCATCCGTTTTCTATGAGATTTTAGCCGTTAAGCGTGACTTGGTAATGAATGAATGTGAACGTAAAAACTGTAGCTACATATGTACTAGTTATACGCATGGCGTTGTAGTAGTAAATCGATTATAGCCATTTGTGTGCTGAATCTTCTCACAATTAGTCGTCGCCATGTGTACATGTTTTCAGAAGGGCCAAGCGGCTACGGCACCATTTAATTTTTGTGCTAATCATACCTGTATTTATGTACGTAATTTTGTAGTTCTAAGGTATAGAATACTGAGTATAGGTGTAAGATTTTGTACTGCTATTCCTATACTTCGTGGGGCTCAGTTGTTAGTATTTATATTTATAAAAGACGCAATTACAATTATTTACTGTAAATGAGAACCCCAATAACCTCGCGTAGCTTCCATGTTCAATAAAAATAATAATGATAATGAGAACCCTTTTCCTGCATATATATACAAATATAATTTTTGAATTGAACCAAAAAACCATGTGCTCGTGCCTCTTGCCGCTATAGGAAACCCATTTTTACTTATTGCACTGTCAAGGAACACCCCAAAGCCAATAAAATAATATCATCTATCAGTGCATCGTTTAAATTTTGAATGAATCATATAGATAAATGAAAATTAAGCCCATCAACTTTACACTGGCAGGTGTGGGTTCGCGATCCAATAATGAGGTCACTTCAAATCGGCTGTCGCTATCTTGGACATATGACAAAAAAAAGGATGGGATGGTGGGCTCATAACTGAAGGCAATCCTTGCTTTTTCCGGCGAGTAACCCGGGAGTTTTGCTGTCCGTTTTCCACGAGTTTTCCTCTTTTTGCCTGTAGTTTAAATTATCAAAGGGTTAAGCTGTTCCTTACTTTCTTTTTGGATATTATTGCATTTTTTTTTAGTTCTGTAATTTTATGTTTTCATCCAAAATTTTAAAAAAATATTTTTTTTATTAGTTTCTACGGAATACATCAGTTATTTTGATTAAACATTAGTTACACGACCTTAAATAATTTTATTCGGGTTAGTTAATTATTCGGGCTTCTATACACGCTTCTATATTTATCCACAAAAAATTGTCACGAGGGCAAAAATGACGCAACAATTTCATTCGCAGATCATGAGCCAATGTTTTGATAAATAATAATTCTGCAAGACTTTCAGTATTATTAGGGAGGTTTAGAATTACACAATGATGTATTCCCATATTGTGCAAAATAGATAATTGTCGATTAGGAAGGAATTGTAGGAAGAAAATCAATCCAGTAATAGAAAATTATGTGAGTAATTATTAAGGAGAATAACCCTTTTTTATTTTTCCAATTGAGAGTTGAGAGGAAAGCAAATATTGGTGCCACTTGCCACTTTGATCTATGGAAATAAACTTGTTTTAAACGTGATTTGGACTTGCTGGGGACAGGATGACGACGTTTTCTCGTCTCTTCCGTGTTTGAGGTCATCGTTCCAATTCAAGAAAGTGAAGTTTTTTAGGTTAAGCCAATTTTGAAATCCGCATAAGTACCGCATTTTTGAAGATCCGATGGAGAGGTGGCAATGGACGGCTTTAATTTTGTGTGGATTTGGATTCTTCAAGGAATTCCGACCCTCCGAACCTTTTTTCACGGAGTATGTGATCGAATTCAAGAATATCACCGCTGAAGTGGTAAACATTTTCGAAAAACAAAACCTTTTATTGTTCAAGAACTATACAAAATGTTTGTAATGCTGGAACTTTTTGTTTTTTCCCTATAATATCTATACATTTAGATTGTACACGATGCCTATCCGGTTTGGACATATTCCTATTTGGCGACTCTGGCGGTGGTGTTTCTAGTCACGGATTTTTTGCGATATCGGCTCGTCGTCATTCTTGAAGGGTTGGCCTATGTCGCTACCTGGTGCGTTATAACGTGGGGTCAAGGGTTACCCGCATTGCTGGTACGTTCTGTTATGGGCTTCATCTTTAATAAACGTTTATGTACAGAATTTTCTTGCCTCGCACAAAAAACTTGATCACTGGCTGGGTTTTTTTAATCCTAAAAGTGAAATTAATTGTACGATGAGTAGCTCGTGGAACGGTTTAACGAAAACTATTTTTTGTTTATATTTTCAGGTTATTGAAACTCTATATGGGTTGGCGTGTTCCACGGAAGTGGCTTACTACACTTACATTTATGCCAAAGTGGATCGAGACAAATACAAGAAAGTGACTTCCTACACATACAGTGCGATTTTCCTTGGGAGATTCTTTGCGGGAATCGTGGCCCAGCTCCTAGTCTCCAATGACCTCATGAACTACCATGAACTTAATTACATATCATTAACAAGTGTGTCAATTGCCTTCCTCCTTGCTCTACTATTGCCTGGGGTGAGGCAGTCTATTTATTTTTACCGTGATGAGGATGAGCCTCAACGTCCTCATGAGATTGGTGGTGGTGGTGAAGACGTCAATGACAACACTAGCACAGATTCCACCATAAATAAAGGAAAGAAGAGGACAAAGACCTACAACTTTTTTCAAAGGATTCACAAGGCTTATCCCATTCTTTGGAGGGATTTCCAGAGCGCTTTCAGCAATTCGTATGTCATTCGATGGTCATTGTGGTGGGCCGTGGCGACGGCTTTGCACCTGCAAGTCATCAATTTTATTCAAGCCATGTGGGAAACTATTGCTTCCTATAATGATACTACCATTTACAATGGGGCCGTGGAAGCTATTCACACTGCTTTAAGTGAGTTTTAGACTTTAGAGCATAAATACTTTTATTTTCATTACCAAATCCTTGTTGTTATTGTAAAATAATTAAACGTATCTTCTTAACAGGTGCCGCGTTAGCATTTGGGGTCGGCCATGTCAAAGTTCGATGGAATATCTGGGGTGATTCCACTCTCAGCGTCACTTCCATTATTGCTGGAATCGCTTTAGTGTGGATCTCACAAACGAAAAACATTTATGTTGCGTATGTGTGTTACATCGTGTTTCGGATAATCTACCAAGTTAGCATCACCATTGCGAGGTAAGTGCGTATTTATTTTTTAGAAAATGAATAAGCAAAAAAAAAATTATGAATTTGCTTCATGTAATCCTTACTGATAACTTCAATTTTGTATTTTCAGTGCCGAAGTTGCACAGGTTATTAGAGAAGACAGCTATGGGCTGATCTTTGGAATCAACACATTCGTGGCTTTGTCATTGCAAACCATTCTCACCGTGATTGTGGCTGACAGACAAGGTTTTGCATTGAAAGAACGACCACAGTATCTGGTTTATGGCTGCCTCTATGCTGCTTTAGGCATTGCGTACATTTTTGTTGCCGGCTACTCCTTTGGCAGATATGGATTGCGTGGGGCTCCGAAACCTCAGCTTGTTGGCAGTTCAGAACTTGAAGAAGGCTCAATCCATGAAGATAGAGTTGATTATGGTGCTACAAAAGATATTAGTAAAACATTTGATGGTATTGACAACGCCTCTGGGTTGCAAGAGGACGAAGAAAGAATAATAAAAAGAGTTCCTAGTCAAAGCGGCGAGTGAATAAAATATCTTGCTGGTGCGTAGGATGTTAATAATTAATCATATGTGCCCAACATTATTGTTACTTTTTTGTTGGACCTTCGTGTTAGTATAACTGTAACTGCGGTGGCAAATATCTGCTGATAGCAGTAAAGTATAGAATATCGTTCCGTCGTATTAACTGCGTCTGTTAGTTGGTTTTTGGTTACCCATGTTGTACTCACTTTAATTTATTATTGTTAATTTTTACTGATACATTTTGATTTCACTTTTTCACTTCAGTACAAGGGCAGGAAGATCAGCTTTATGAGAATGATCCCCCCTATAATCGTTACATCTGCATCTGGCATCTAAGTACCTAGTCACACCTGACTACAGTCGCATGATGTGACTCACATCGTTATGGCTTTAAAAAATGTTTTCTGTATTATTATATACATAAGTTTTTAAGTAGTGGAATAAACTGACAAATATGAGTTCTTGAGTAGTCAAATTATGCATCTATACACACTGTATCAAACATCTGTTGTAAAGATTATAATATGCATGACTTTGGCGGAAGACCTGTTCCCTATTTTAAAAGTCATTTCCTGCTTCTAATTGCAGTGGAAGAACGGATCCCTGAAACACCGCTTGTTTTCGACGCCTCAGCTCCCGAAATTAACTTTGACGATCTCGGTTGTTGACTGGGCTGCTGCGAGATTCTGCTAGAAATTGATATTTTTAGTTTCGCTAAATGTGCGTATTACATAACATATGTATTATGCATACAAAATACAAATGAAGTATTTGTGTATGTACAATTTACGGGGAAAATCTAAAACGATCAGGCTTACAGAATTCCATCACTTACTGTTTAAAGAAGTCCACTACCGCGTCACTTCTTCGGATACCCTTTGCCCCAAAGGAATTAGTGTCACCAGTGGTTTTCCTCCTCTTAACCTTTGAGTTTGAGCTTTGCCTTATTACCCTCATTATGATGACTTTTTCTATTTCCCGATTCCGAATCTTCCGGGACGGTAGGACTTCCTTGCAGGTGGGGCAACATTTGACGCGATCTGCGCAATCCGGACATATCAAGTGTCCCTCGAAACATTGGAAAATCGGAGCTCTCAACGCGCCCAGACAAACGGGGGACTTGTATGCCTTTTCTCCCTGGACAATGTTGGTGAGAATAGGGTTGTCGCTGTTGTCCATTTTTATGTATTTTTTATTTTTAATTGCTCTTGAAGTATCCAGCAGAATTCGAACCAAAGCAATGCGCCGGAGCGAGACACTGAAGGAATAATAATAGGGAAATATCTTCGACGTTGGACTTGGACTGCAACTGCAACTCGATCACATACAAAGATACAAATCCCAAAAATCAGTCTTGTGTCTTGTCTTATGTCAATGTCGTATACAAATTTTGACTGCTTCACCATAAATCATTAGCACATTTTATGTATTACGCTGAAAAAAATAGGTTGTTCTTTATTTATTACAAAAAATATCGAATTCGAATCTGTCACTCTACAACAATGTCGTCTTACAAATGTACGAATTTCTGATTTCGTTTAGGCTTACAGTAGAATGGGGACAATTGGGATAAATTCATTTAACATTGATTCATTTAAAAATTGCAGTTCCTTGCGCGCACCTTTGACGAAAGGACTATTTTGAAAATATTTTTGTTGTATTCAGAAAAAAGCGTTTGTATACTTCGAATGGTTTGTGAAATTGTGCAGCAAGCGATTCTTCCTGCGAAACTCGATATATATACAAATCCTTTTTATCATAATTAAGGAACCACAGGGAATTTATCGCGGTTTCGTGAGTCTAACCAAGCTAAAGATAAAATTGACCGAATTCCAGGAAAATCCATGTAATGTGCACAAAAGGAAGTACTGTTTATTTTGTTAAACAACATGAAACAGATCCTGTCTCCTGTCATGCTCCTCCGGCAAGAGCCGGGCTATTTATATCCTTCAAACAAACAAATCTGACTTCATCGGAACCCCGAACTATTACATTACGTTGAATGAATGAATTTCTCTATTTTCTTTCTCGTTTGTATTGCAGTCATAGGAGATCCTTTGGAACAGTTGGCACATTTTGACGTTACTGCGATAACCTATAAAAGTTGAGATAAGATTTTTTTTTTTTGCCATATCCATTAGTTAAACATCAATATCATACGTCTGTATAGGTACATTGACATTCCTGGATTCATATTTTAACGGATTTTGAATTCTATACATCATCCTTTCACATTTCTTTAGTTTCCCTTTAAATGAGTAGAAGTAATAACAATTGGAAAATATCTCATGGATTTGTCTTCTGGCTATTATTATTCTTACTCCAATTAAAAAATTTCCAGCATGGCGAATGCTACAAAATTCGGAGCGATTCCGACGCCGCGGTAAGCAACTCTTCCGGTACAATTTTTTACGTATTAAATATTATTTTTTTTAAATTAAATAATCGATACACAAATCCAACGTCCAAGAAATTAATTTTATGTTTGGTAGGGATGTCACTGAATAATTAATTTCCAGGAATATTACTTCAATTTCCAGGCATATTTACTTCGTTTCGGCTACCTGGACAAGGACGTAAAAACTCATGTTAGCTACAACGAATTCGAGGGCGCTTTGAAGGAGTTCCAGGAATTGGCTCACGTGAAACCGGATGGATCCCTGGATGGGATGACCCTTCACCTCATGAACGCCCCCAGATGTGGTAATCGGGACGAACGCATCGAGCAGGGCGATGAAATTGCTGGTAATAACACTCTCACGAGTGTCCAGACTGAGTCAGAAGGCGAACTTCTGGAGAAAGACCGGAGAAGAAAACGCCAAATTCCTGCTACGTCTGGTAAATGCATTTCTCCATTTATCTATCTAGCCAAATTAATTTGCTATAGTTGATCCTAACCAGGCCAAACGTTTGTATTTTGTTATCAGTACGAAAATGGCGGAGTAGTACCTTGACGTATCGAATAGAGACATTTCCTACCCACAGCTCCTTCAAATTAAATGCAAGGTCCGTTCAACATGAATTCGACAGAGCTTTCAAGTACTGGGAGGAAGTCACAAATCTGAGATTTAGGAAGGCTTCCACGAGCGCTGGCAAGGTAATTTCTATTTTTAAATATACTTTATGCTAATACAAAGTTAATAAATTTTATTTATAATTTAGTTACATTTTATAAATTATTGTAAGAATTTTAGAAAAGAGACACAAACACAAATATTATTCCCATGAAAAAACTGTCCCTTAAATTTCCAAAGATTACCAGCCATTTTATTTCAATTATGAACCACGAAGTTGGTCAAAAAGACTCTCCGAACTAATTAGTACATCCTTGAAGAAATGATGGGCAATGCGTGAAACTACTGAATTTTTAGGCGGACATCACCATCAAATTTCTGAAAGGAAGTCACGGGGACAGGGAGTCGTTTGATGGGTAAAAAAAAGCCTTTTGTTTACAAACTTTGCATGCGAAGAGCTTGTTGCCTTTTTAATATGAAAGATTGAGGTTTTTTTATTGATGTTTACGATAAAGGCGAGAATTGTGCAAAAAATAAATAAGCCTCTGTTTATCTTCTAAATCTGAATCTACGCCTTTTTAGTAAATGGTCTGTCATTATCTTTATTTACGCTTCTCTTTGTTTATTTATGCATGTGTATATGTATGCATGTATGGATTTATGGACATACCTATTATGTATGGATATTTATATATTAAATTTTATATTTTTATACTAAATAATAAAAGTCCTGGCCGGACACTCGCACATGGCTTCTACCCCGAGCACGGAGTGATTCACTTCGACGACGAGGAAATGTGGTCTGTGGGCTACAAAAAAAGACACTTTGATCTCCGGACCGTGGCCGTCCATGAAATCGGACACGTGTTGGGATTACCTCATCTGGAAAACACGAGAGCTGTCATGTACAACAGGTATGAAGGTCACCGGAAAAATGGTCACGATACCTTCTCCCTCCATCCAGACGACATTGAAGCAGTTCAAGTAACATTTTTGAGATCCATCCTAATTTGTTTTGCGTTACCTTTTATTTATTATTGTTTGTACTATCCGTATTTTCTCACTCAATTAGGATGGAGAAAGACGCGTGTATGCGTGCATGTAATACGTTTGTAATGCTTGCGAATTTTATTTTTTGCTAATAGGCTCTGTACGGCATAAAGCCCAAGACTGTTACCGACACCATTTCAGGAGTTGTTCACAGGAAAAAGAAGAAAAACAAGATTTTGGGGAAAAGCCCGGACTTGTGTGTGAATCCTCGAATCGATGCAATTGCGAGGATGTGGGATGATTTTATTTACGTCTTTAAAGGGGCTTTCTACTACAGAATTAAAACACTACCTGTTGCAATAGGAGATTTGAAAGGCCATTTAATTAATTCCACCTTTTGGGGTGTGCCGTCACATTTGGACGCGGCTATTACTATGAAAAATGAAAAGACCTATTTTTTCAAGGTGATTCCCGAGTTTTCTCATGGGACGTCAAATTTAAAATTAAAGAGAACAAAGTTAGAATTAAATAAAACAAAATTATAATTAAATAGAACACAATTAAAATTAGATAAAACTTTCAGATTAAATACAACAAAAGTAAAATGAAACAAAAAAATTAAAATTAAATAAAACAAATTTAAGATTAAATGGAACAAAATTAAAATTAAATAAAACAAATTTAAGATTAAATGGAACAAAATTAAAATTAAATAAAACAAATTTAAGATTAAATGGAACAAAATTAAAATTAAAT
>JAQGBT010001091.1:0-36303 GCA_034698585.1 Disparrhopalites patrizii
GTTCTTTCTATCTTGCTTTCTCTTGTTTTCTGTTCTTTCTATCTTGCTTTCTCTTGTTTTCTGTTCTTTCTATCTTGCTTTCTCTTGTTTTCTGTTCTTTCTATCTTGATTTCTCTTTCTCTAAATGGTTGTCTCCTTCTAGTTTGCGCTTTTTCCTATCCTCGCTCTTCATTCCTATCTCTGTTTTTTGTCAAGACATTTCACGTCTTACTACAATCGAGATGTGTTTGGGCAGGAACTGCTGCTTCATATATTTCAAAGTTCCCAGTTTTCCATTCAGATGAATAGCTTGCTTGTCATTTTTCCGTTTGAAAACATGTGGATGTACTACACGGTTGGAGAAATTTAGCGTAAACAATCGCGAAATGCTCACATGAGAAACGAGAGCCCTTGGACGCATTCTGTATTCCAAGCGCATCCAAGGTATTTAAGGATCATCTCTTCATCTCTATTTATGTATGGTCCCTGACCTACACCTATGCTATGAATGGCAGCGAGATGAGATGTCTCACGGTGTCACCAGGACCTCATTTCTCATGTCCCCTGCCTCCACTCCATTTTTTATAACACAAACAAAATAATTTTTAGCCGTTTTTAGCAAAGCTTTATTTATTTTTTCATTGGGGAAAAACTGAGGCGTAGAAGAATCCTCTTCCTTCCTCCTTCAAAAGCTTCTTGCTTGTTTCTTGATAGCGAGCAAGTCATATGCAGGACAGATAAGCTGTTCTCTCCAACGACGTAAACAAGGCTTTGTATTTACTTACCAAACAAGACAAAAACGTTCTATAGAGATTTCTCTAGTTTTATTATCCCAAATATTTTGGGATAATAAAATGAAAATTCAGGATTCACCTAATGAATTCCACGTTGTGTTTCAATGAAAGATGAGATACGCAAAACTGCGACAAGACACATGTGTCAATATATTTCCTCGTGAATGTAAATAACCCAAATGGTTAACTACAGTAAAAAATAAATTATTTCTCACTCTTGAAAAAATGGCTTGAATATTACTTGTCAAAAAATATTAAGGCATTTCAAGGAATAAGCAATTGTGAGGGAGTGGAGCAGATAAAATAAATACGTCACAAAAGTAATAAAATAAATCTACCGCTAAAGGTACGAATGCAATAAACCGACTTTATGCAATGGCAAAATGAAGCTGGTTGTGGAACAGTTTTTTGCTGTTGTTGCAGTTCAGACAACCTCCTAAATGGAAATATATCTGTGTGATCGTACCCGATCACTTTCCAGCCAGATGTGGTCAAAAGAGGACTTTTTACACTTTTAATTATTTGTTTGTTTTAAGAAAAGTGTTTGATAAGGAGAGAAAAAGGTTGAACCAGTATTAACCTTGTCTATTACGCAAGGCGTGGAAAGAGGGACAATTATATATAAAAATAAGTATTCTTAATTTTCAGACTTTTTCCACAATACCGTTATTATGCGCAAGTAGAACCACATGCATTCATTTCACTCCCTCCTTCGGCTCAGTATTCCTTTTGGGGGAAGTAATATGTAATCTTTACTACATCAGTTGTGTCAACAACCACAAAACGAAAAATGTGGAAGAGCACACACAGAGAAATGCTGGAGACGGAATAAAAATTGTACGGAAAAATATGGGGATGAATCTCTTTCAGATGTGCCTTTACCATTTCCGAATACTTACTCCATTTCCTTTCACGCAAGCTTCAGCACAGATTTTAGATTTAACACGCCCGCATGTGTGGTCAGGTGATGGAATCATGGCAAGGGAGAACATTAAGATTCATCTTGATTGACAGGCGGAGAAGCTGGGTACGGAGTGCCAAAAAAGGCCGAACGAGAAAAGGAGTATTAAAATAGAAACGGAGAGGTAAGTAGAAATGCAAGGAAGAGTTTGGGATTACAGATGCAAGCAATCATGATTAATGGGACAATCTTCAACAAAATTAAGATACAGTAGAAGATCCTAATTTTATTTAAATTATTATTTTACACTGATCGTTGTTCTGCACTTACTTAAAGTTAGTTGCGTATTTACTTTCTCCGGACCTTTTCTATGCCATTATTTCTCTCTCCTTTCCTCGATTCCTTTATTGTGCTTCCGTTTTAATCAATTCCTTTCCTTTGCTTCCTTTTATTTCTCTTTTCCTCGATTCCTTCCTTTCTCTTCCTTTTCTCTCTCTTTATTCCTTTCTTGCTCTTCGTCCTCACTCTCTCTCACTTTTCCTGGATTCCTTTCTGTCTACTTTTTTTCTTATTTATTATCCGGTGTTCCTTTATTTTACACTTAATACTCTCTTCTTGTCTATCTTATCCTCTTCTCTATCTCACTTTTTCTACAATTTTCCCTGTATCTTTCCATCTCTTTCTCTCTTCCATTGTTTCCCTCTTTCTCTCTTTCTCCCGTATCTCACTAGCTTCATTTGTCCTCTCTTCCTTCCTTTTTTCGCTTCTCTTGTTCTTGCATTCTCACTTCCTTATTCCTGGAGGGAAAGTGAAATGGTATGAACACATCCAAATTCCGTTCACACTCTGCGTCCTTCCAATTATGGCCCTTGATTCAGTTAAACATTTGTATTTCAATAAAACACTTTCCCTGTTCTGTGTTTGAAAATAAATCCTCGCGGATCGTGCGAATTTTTCTCGATTCAATTCAAGAGCCGTATTTCCTGTCACATTTGGTGAAAATGGTTTTTTTGATGGTAGAAAGAAGGGAGAGCCATTAACGGATTAACCAGTGATGGGAAGGTAATAATTGTGTAAATAATAGAAGGCTCACCTAAACCTGCTCTTTAGTCCTCTGCTAATTCATGGGTACACACATGATTGAATGTGAGCATTATCCTTTGGATGGATCTATATTAGGCTTAAGTAACACGTGCTACCACCATTATCAGATTCCCCTTCAAACTTTTTACCTTATGCATACCGTATGTTTCAAATGCGTAGGGAATTGATCGTTAGAAAACTACAAAGATAGGCTTTCGGAATTACCGCCCTCGGATAAGCGCTTCTCATTATGGAATATTCCAAGTTAGAAGAAAATTAACGTCCTAAATTATTTTCATTTTACACAACTGGGAGAGTTATACCATTACGGAAGCCTGACCTTCCCTCTTCTTCTGTTTGTGCTAGAGCACTCAAGTAAGTCCAACTTCTTTTAGACTGTTCTTGGTCTCACATTTTCATTCATAAAACCAAAACAAGGAGACAGCTAAACAACAAGTGTGGTAGCATCTGCAGGAAAAGAGTATTTCTGCCCTTTTTCACCAAAATATTGCTCGTTGGCAGGAAAGTTGCGAGGAAACTTTTTTTTTTCATGGGATTCCTACCTTCTATTTTGCTCAACTTCATGTACTTGGCATCAGATGGGTTCAAAGTCTTTAGAGCCTGTTTAGGCTCCCTGGGAAATTGTGCTTAGAACCATTGTCATAGACGCTCCGCATCATAATCCTTTCAAAAGTCCATATCACACGAAATTTAAAAGGGGAAAAAAGGTTTCGCCTAATTGAAAGATTTTGATGGGAGATTACAGTAAATGCTTGCGGTAAATGGAAAAAGCCTTACGGACAAAGTGTGGGGAAATCGACAGAGAGTCCCAGCAGTGTCACGATGAGGGGAGATGGAATAAAAAAATCGTGATCGTGAAAGGAAGCAGACACAATCTTGTGAAAGGAGACAGAATACATTTAAAAAAACCTGAATGCTAAAACAAATACAGTCAAATAGAAGCATAGCGGAGTTGTGTGAAGAAGCGGGCAACATAAGAACAAAGGGGAGAAATTTTGACAAAAATAGACTCAATTAAGGAAAGCCTTGGTAAAGTATAAAGGGGGTCCTAAAGTCCTCCTATCTCCTCTTCTTCATCATTCAAGTGGCTCTCGCTACGTGAGAAAATTAATGACAAGTCACGCTCAATTCACAGGGGAAATAGGACCAACATTTTGGGGGGAGAAAGCTCTGGTTGATGAAGAGCAACTTTCTCCCAACTTCTCAACAAATACCTTGGGGGCAAGAACAGCCAATTGGCTGGATAAAACCCCAAAGCATATAACGTCCACTTCCTCATGTAGCTTCCCTCAATCTGTGTACAAATCCTCACAATCAAACATCCTTTCCAGAGCATTTTGTCTCTTCCCACAACCTCCACAATTTTATTTGCTCTATATTGTCTTTGAACAACAAACCGGGGGTAATTTTCGAAAATAAATTAAGTTATGACCATCTCAGTTCGAAACCTCTGTGAGGTGAAATGTGCGAACTTGTTTCTAAGTCGCCATGACTTTCGATGCAATATTTCTTGATGCAAGGATGTAATAATTATAGATGAAATATATCTACATAGATATAGATAATTATATACTGTTTTTATATGTTAATATCATATTTTTAGATATAGGTAATGTAAAACGCCAAAATATAGTCATAAATGATGATGTAATATTCATAACAGAAACTTTTTGCAGTTTCCACATGATTGTATATAAAATCACATGCCTTCATATGATCCTATTCCGTCCACCTTTCTACGTCAAAACGTCTTTTGCCTCATTTATATTTTTTTAATAACATATGCATGTGATATGAGTAACGCATATCGAGGGTGCAGTACATAGTAATATGATCATCTCCAGGCTGTTCGATTTGTTGTTTCTCCCAAACATTAAATTTTACAATAGAAAATGAATGAATCTACATCTTAGTATTGGTAATCTTTAATTTTTGTAATCCTTCTTGTCCCCAAAATGCCACCGTCACACAATGTCTAAAATTACACCTAAACATAATTGGATAATGTGTCGGCCTCCCGCATAAAATTACCGTTGAAGATCCTCACCATAAATGGCCGGCAAGGACGGAAGCACAATTGCCGTGACAAAGTCCCGGCTCTACTATTTCTTCGCAAAAACTGCTATTTTACCCAAAAATAAATTATGAGCACACCCCATAACCAACGGTAAAGTTTGAACAAGATTTATTGTCCTAGACCACACATACGTACATATTTACATACATACATATGTATGAGTTCCAACAAAAACAACAGCTTCAAAAACAAACATGCTCAATTACCTCGTATGTAAGAAGACACAAAGGTGCCGTTGTCACCTTCCAATCCGCCTTTCTCTGTCGTCGTCCAAGGGTGGGACACGGGAGACACCAAATACGAGGGCTGCACTTGAGATATGAAGTTCTAGGAATTGCCCATATACGGAGAAGAAGAAGAAATAAATTTCGATGGCCTCTTCCTTCCTTTCCTCCGACTTTTTTCCCCCGCAAAAACCGAGCAAGACAAAGTCAGGGAGAAATGGGGAATACGGACCTACGAGATGTACTATTTATGTATCTGGGTGTTGGAATAACAACTTTGATTATCCCTCGGGGAAAAGAAGAAACGAGGGAGGGGAAAGAACCACTTTTTCTGTTCCCAAGCACTTCCTGTCTCTGTCTTTCTCTCCGAAAGTATCAGAGCATAGTCTGGTTCTGACATGCAATTTAGGGGGGAAAACCCTAAAGCACCTTTTAGCTTTTCTTATTATTGTTTTATTACTCTTTCCATGTAAATAGAAATTGGATCACTTGTGTAGATTTAGGCTCCTCCATGAGATTATTAGGGGAAGGTGTACTTCGCCTCATGGATTCCCGAAGCGTTGGCACTCTCGTAAAGAAATGAAATTTGGTGACAACAAGTTTCTTATTCGCACACAATCATGTCCCACTATATTTCAATGTGACTTGTGGTGCTGTTCAAAGTTTTTTCTCTTTCAATCTGACGGCGAACTTTCACTGGGAAGTATTTCTTGGTAAATTATAATAAGAATAGTTGATAGGTCTCCCCCTGAACTTAGCACAAATGATAAGCTTATTACCCCCTGTCTGGGGTCTAGGCTCACAAGAATCAGCGGTCAATTATGAAAGGTCTTAAATTCCTTACAATATACAGTTCTTCATAGATTCAACTCTCTCACTGTGCACAACTGCAATTTTTTTCACGAGTTAGCTTGCTTCCGCAGGAGAAAGGTGCGTGAGGTAGAAAGAGAAAGAGATTGAGTGACAAGTCCATGACATTTTACCCCTTCGTTTGCGAAGGAAAATTGGGGATAAAAGATGTGAGCGAAATATCCGCTTGCCTCAACCATGCGGCTGTCTTTTTTTTTTTCGTGTCCCATAAATATTACTTGTCTCACAAATTTTGATGGAATATACGATGAGGACAGAAACAGAGGATGCAAATGATGAGACAGGAGCATAGACTATTCCAAGTTTATTAGTTCCTTTTTTTCTCTTTATTTCCCTCTCTTGACTTTTCACGACACCAAATTCCTTTTTGATATAAACGTTTTTTGGAGGCTTGAGCCTTTTTAATACTAATGGAGAGAGAGTAAGGAGGATGTTTGAACGTTTTCACAAGGCTAACAAGGGCAGTTACAAATGAGTGTGAAGATGCCTTTATTCTACTTGTTGTGTTTCTTTGGTCTTCTGGGTTCTCGTTTGGATGGCAGGAGGGTAAATGGGACGTTTTGGTGGTGGCTGGTGATCCGAAGGCGGAAGAACGCCGAATGAAATGAGAAAGGAAAAGTTTGGGAAGAATCAAGGGGCTCAAAAACGGATTCCATGGTTCACCTCATGCTTTCTCTCTCTCTCTCTCTCTCTCTCTCTCTCTCTCTCTCTCTCTCCTCACTTTCCCCTCTCTTATAGTAACTTCCCTTTAAGTGTCTGAGTGAAGTAGTGAGAGACTGAATATGACTCTAGCAGTCTCGCTAATGTAAGTTTTCCCTCTATCTCTCTCACTTGCACTCTCTCTCTCATTCACTCTGTTTTTCTCATCCGATTTTTTACACAATTCCCCGTATGATTTTTTTCTCATCACCAAATATATAATTCTCAATTGCTAAGGTTTAGTTGTATTTTTCCCACTGAATTTTCTTCTATCTTTCGACTTTATGTTTCCATTTGGTACAAAGTGAGAGAGAAAAACCTTCTCTTTCTTTCTTTCTTTCTTTTTCTTTCTTTCGCTCTCTCTCCGTTTCTTTCTCTTTCTCTCCTTGTACTCTTTGTTTTCTTTTGCCTTCCGGAGTCAAATAGGATTGAACACTTGAGAAACTCTATCGAATTGCTTTTATGCTGTTACCTTTCTTTCTTTCTTTTTTAAATGTGTGACTTTTTTTATTTCTTTTTTAAGAGCGTATCTTTTTGAGCAAAATACTACTCGTATTCTTATTCATGTGTGACACAGTAGTGGGAGGTCATTGGAATTCATGGTTTGAATGTAAATGCATTGTTTTCTTGGTATTATTAGACCAATGAAAGAAGCAGTCTTTTTTTTTTATTTGCTTCTCCTTTTTATGGATACATTGGCTTGATCGTATGAAATGGGTAAACACCCTCCGTACTTTTTCATAGGTATTGTATGTGATAATGACACTGACCACAATTTCAGAGGTCGGGACCTTTCCAGGGGAATCCAATTAACTCCCGAACTATTGGTGATGGCTGAATATTAATGCCATTAACGGTGTCCTCACTAGTGAAATACATACGTGACAGATTCCACTGTAGCAAGTGAAGGTTGTGCACATAAATAAAAATATTCCACAACCATCTGCCATGGCTGCTCGTTAGTTCCTTCACTTTTTACCTGAAGCATATTTGAATAATGTTTTGCATGCAAACAAATAATTTCTGCCTGCAAATAAACTGTACTGTATTGGAATAAAAATTAAAAGCTATCCAGAAAACCAAATGTTTCTTGATTGTATGCGAAAAATTGTTTGGACTAAAAACAAAGAGAGATTTTCTCCCAAATCAATATCCCTTTTTACTGGTCTGATGATAACGCCGTCACCACTGGAAACTTTAAATAAACACCTTGAACTATCAGGGAAAATACCTTATTTTTGAATGGTATTTTTGATAATTGAAAGATAAGAGAAATAAACTCTTGTGCGCACTATACCATGATACCATGTGGCTTTACCGACGACAACTGTTCCCTCCACAGTGCTTGGGTGTAAGCTCCAAGTGAAAAAAATATTTTTTCTTCGCTCATCCAAATAAAATAAGCTTATTCACATTTCTTCGACAAAATTATGTTGCTGTCGAAGTCTAAGGACTATTTTGGACCAACTACACTTCTTCCTAATTCCCCCACTCCCTACGTGATATTTGGATTCAGAGTAAAACAAATCAAACAAATCTAACTGCCCTTGGTTGATGTCGTAATCGTAAGTTGAAAAATTAGCTCGGTGATTGTGGAATGATTCGGAAATTCACCTAGGTAATTAGTCAGAAAAATTCTAGTTTAAACATTGCCATGTACGCCATCCTTCTTGTTTGTATTATGGGAGTCATGCGGAACGTGTTTTATGGTATGTGTACATTTCCATGTCTAAATGTTTTTTTATGTTCCATCATTTAAAGAATTATTGAGAACAATGATGTGGTATTGTGTGTGATTGCGTTTGAATAATATTATGTGCATAATTTTTTAATTATTATCTTCCATTTGCATTTATTTGTCAAAAATCCTTTTGTGAATGTACACGTACTCATTCACGCCTCTTTTAGAACTTGGCGTTGGAGGAAGGAGCTCCACAAAAATTTTTACGAGAGGCTTTTCTCACACAAATAACAATTCACTCAAGAAATCAACTATACGCGTTTGTTGCGGCGGTAAACAAACGGTGGGTTAATCCTCATTAGTCCATGCATTAGGTCCCATCCCCAAACAACGTTAGTAAACATACATGTGCACGTGTACACCTAAACACATACACCTATAGGCAGGTATTCCGGTAATAAATGACTAAATATATATAGGAATGTGCCTAGAAAACGAGATTTAATTGCTTCAATATGAAACAAGCATAATTCATCTGTGTGCAGCCTTTCTAAGGAATTGTTCCTTAGTTCAATCATGTATTTCTTGAAAACGTTTGCAAGGCATTCGGGGACGGGGGAGAGTGGGAAAATAACAGTTCATAAAGAAAATATTTTTTCTCGTGTCTGTAATTAACCGTAACGGTGTTTGCTATTGATTTTAATACAGCCTTTCCCAGTCAAGAGAAAATGCAATTGATGTTGAAATGATGCTGTCGTGAGTCGTGTCCTCCCGTGCCTACCCCTTTAATGAAAACCACCAGTCGTCAACATTACATGTATAAACAATGTAAAGGTAACTAATATCTAAAGGTATTTAACATATACATCCGAGAAATTAACCAGAAGTAAGCCGCTACAGGCAATGCTTTGTGAAGCCCACGCGGGTTATGATGCCCTATCGTCAAGGTTTGTCGTCATAATGACCGGCTGTAATAATATTATCATCGGTCATCACAAAAGCCTTGTCGTCAAAATGACATTTTGTCCAACTGTCTTGTCCACATAATGTCAATTGACCTTTCGCCAAAATATCATACAATCGCCCTCGACCCTTGTACTTTATTGATTAAATGTGTGTCGCTCGGTGCCCAATTCAACACATGTGTCCTCTATATGTATTTATATTTACACGAAATTAATAGGTAATATGCATGTCTATTAAATAATAAAAATATTAATTAATTATTATGCTTCCAAATGCATGTGAAACTATGATTTTATGTATACAGTTACAATTTACAATAATTACCATCACCGAAGTAGTAACCAATAGATTCTTATTTTTCAGCTGTAATTACTGACAGGATATTCATGTTCAAAATAAACTATACGTCTGATACATAATATGTGTATTAAAATCTATTGGTATTTTCATAGTTAAGTCAATCGATACTACAAATAAATATATCATTCGTTCATGGTTTCTCATTGCAATGTAGATGTTCGTACTACGGACACCCCCTAACAATTGGGGACAGGTGAATGCGCTTTTCAGCTGCGAACGTAAATAAAGGTAGAAATATTAATGCTGATAGTTTCTCATCATTTGTTTCAGTTTTCAGTCATGTAACAATTTCATGGTAATATAATTGATTTGGCTGGTATATACATATAGGTATATATTTTATGGAACACAACCTGAAATACTACAGTATTTCCGGATTCAGACACAATCGATGACTAAAATAGACTATTGCATATATAATTACTGGTTACAAACGCACAAAAACTTGAATGTCAATGATGTAATCCAGGTTGTATAGGAATTCGAATAAAAACAAGGAGTAGAAAACAAGAAACTTAAATTCTTAATTCTTAAGTTGTGATTTGTCGGCAAATACGCATAATATATGTACAATATACATACATATTAATATTATATAATCAAGGCGGGATTCTACCGTCTTCATCTTCATATATTATATTTTATATTACAATTTATATGTAATATGTAAATATACGCTATAGGTACATAAGGATGCGGCAACACAATACAATTAAACATGTATTATTTCTCAACGCTTAATTCGGTAATTCTACAAATAATCCTCCCTACATTACTGTTAAATCCACTATTGGTGGAGATGATTTAAAAATCTCGTAAATATTCAGCCATTCGAATGAAGCAGGCGTGAAGTTAGCGTCTCCTTCGATCAGGCAAAATCTCGTGAGTATCTCGTACTTTAAGCCAACATGATTGTACGGCAGCGTGAAGCTCTTCAATTCTCTGACGGGTAGCACAGGAATAATTTGTGCTGGGGGTTCTTGAATGTTCTAAAAACGAAAGTGTCGAAAACCATATATTAAATACAAATAAACAAAATATATTATAATGAATTCTATTATTGCTCTGCTCACCCATTTAACTTTGACCGGTCGTTTGAAAGACACCTTGACTTTGTAGTTTTTGGCTGCTAACGCAGAATCCAGGATACACATAGAGAATTTGAATGTTTGTTCTTCCAAAACTGTTAGAGTCACAAACGTCTTCGAGTCATAGATGAAACGCGCTCCACGCCAAATTTTGGTATCTGCAAAGCGTAACAAGTAAAACAGATAAGAATTTCGAGGTTCGTCTTAATGTGCCGTGTAGCTTCACTACAATCTATTCTCATTTCCTTCACACATAAAAAATACTGTTTGGCTTTGAACCTTGGTGTGCTAACGCGCACTGATTTCTTAAAGAATAAAATTGCGAAATCTTTTACAGAGACACATGTAACGTGCATTTTGTGCAGGCTGGTTGAATCACAGGGATTTACCTTTGAACGATGGATCATGAAATGTTTTGAAGACGGTAAACATTCCGTTTTTCCCAAGTAACAATGGTAGTTTGTGGAAGGAAGCTAAATGACTTTCGTAGTCTTTAAAATTGAGCCAAGTATGCATGCACATATCCAAATGGTTCCAACAGCAGTTTATAGGCCTATATGGACAAAAGCAAATCAACAAATCATTTTTTAGACATGGTTTAATATAAAAATAAAAGCATAAAGCGTATTTTATCAAAATTAAATATATACATACCTGAAAGGACAATCATCCACATGTTTCTCATACCCGGAGCCTTCCAGCATCTCCAGGCAGCCATCGGTTCGGTACTCACAAGCAAATTTACAGTCCCGGATTATTTCTTCCACAATGTAATTCCTCGACCCCGAGATGGAAGACATACAAATACCGCATTTTTTCAGACTTTTCTGGCATTTACTACAAACGCTGTGCCCAAGTAAACAATTATACACTGGTGGGGTCAAAACCTCCGCACAAACGGGACACTCTAAAATCACTGGTAACCTCCTTTTGGAAGAGACTTCAAAGGCCACCACATCCATGGGTCCTCTCTTCGACCCCATGGCCCCCTGCATTAGCTTGTCCATAACTTAATCACCACACAAATCATACACTTATAATGGCCACCAAAAAGGTTCGTTATATGACTCAGAAACGTTGCTCAATGTCGGTGAGCAATGGTACAAATTTTTATAAACTGGTGTGATGCATTCATAAGAGTTTCAGATTGAACGTTGTGCTACGCATTCAAGCATCTCGCCGTCTTGTCTTGTTCCGCATAAACGTTGACTAAACACTACTTTACATATTCATTTAAAACTAAGGGAAAAACATGAACTATGATACGTAAAAGTACATATAAACCCTTTGACTCTTTTTACCACTTAATGATTGACTAGTGAATGTGGTCTCTTGCAGTCTAAAAAATATCGCAAGTTGAATGTCGTATCGTAAATTGTTGTGAAACGATAACGATATTTTTCTAGTGAACGATATTGCCAAGCCTAGGCCCAATACAGGAGGTCATTCCTCAATAATACAAATAACTAATCAATCATAAAACATTTAACGTAACATTTCCCTTCTCAAAATGATTTCCAGTTCAAAGCCTCGAAAAATCTTCATAAAACTTGTCATGCAGTCCATTTAGTCTTCTTGTCAAGGTATATTTTCATTAATGTCTTAATCATTCCAACTCCATTATTACTATTCCACTGACAAAATCAAAATAGTAGATAGTTTGATGCTCATGCATTTGCTGGACCATAATCACTAATCTTCGAACAAATAAAACAAGGAGAATCCCAATCAAAATTAATCGAATTAGCTTCAACAACATCCGCATGACTTATTGTTTTTCCGCACGTACCACTGGGTTCCATTTCTGGGATGGGAACAATGCTTCCCCTGTTTTTCGCACATTTTACCCGTTTTATTTTTACATTTCATGGTCATCTAATTTGATTCCCCACCATTTTGATAAATAATAATTACACGTGAAGATATGACCTAGGATCTATAAGTTCTGAATGACAACGGAAATGCCTTCAACTACGTGATCCATTCGTTTTCGAATCACGGAATGGTCCAGTCCAAAACTCCAGAAGGCTAACACTGAATGATTTTGTGTTCCAACACGCTCATTGTCCAGATAATAATAAAGCTAACTTATTTTGATATTTTTGGCACTACGGAAATCAACCTTTTAATACACACACTCTGCAGAAGTATTCACACTAAAATGTCACTAAACTTCTTACGAAACTATGACCGATAGAACCTCCTTTGTTTGGGGAAGGAGGATTTGATAATTTTGGGGAAATGATAAAGATTTTACTTTTAGAAACATCTAAAAGTTACATCATTTATGAAATGGACCTGCATCTGCATCCCTGCATAGGCATGGATGAGGATGACTGAAAACATGAGACAAAAAGGACAAAAACAACCACGTGAATCTTGAACAAAATATAACAAAAATACAGCAGTAGCAGTGTCTCGCAGTTGTCAGCAGTGTTGCAGTTGAAAACATTGGGTGAGTTTAGAAGACAGCTGATAATGGTCGATACGAGACTGCAAATAGCCGATAGTATCATTTGCTTCCCTATTCCGGTCGATTTTCCTTTAATTCATTAAAAATCATTTAAGTAACAAAAGCGCTAACACATTCGTTCATTTCATGATTTCCGTCACAAGTTGACAGTTAAGCGAATGGGTTAATAATTGCTGGGAATTATAGCCTGTGTATGTTTGTTTGAGAACGTCCAAACAATGCCTAAGGCAAATTTCAGGTATTTTGATGGAATGTGCATAATAATATTTATAATTTGTCTCAAATAATCTGTGCATCATGATTGGCTCGTAGTCATCACGGAAAAAATAAAATAAAATATTTTCATATGGGACTATGCGCGTGGGCGGACGACTTCACTCTCATTGGTGCAATGCGGCGCGCATATACAAAGGGCGCGAATGTATTTTTCAAAATTTTTAATTAAAATTTTCGAACGGTCCGGCGTGGTAATTAATAATTTTTCTTCTTGTTTATGATTCTCCACGTTTTGGTGTACAATTTTCATTCAACAAACTTACAAATGACCACGCCGGACCGTTTGAAAATTTTAATTACAAATTTTGAAAAATACCTGCAAAATTTTGAAAAATTTTAGTTTTTTTTTGAATTTTTTTAAAGTAATAACTAGAATCATTATAAGTATTTTGAGATGAGACAATTTTTTTTATTTAATGCTTAATTAACCCTCAAAAAATTATGTTGTTATTTAAAAAAAACCCGGAATTTGGAGAGATCGGACGTTCAAAATTTCAAATTGGTGGTGCTAGATACTTCCTATGGTTGCAACACACTAACAATAAGTCAGTACCATTATGTTCAATTTGGTTGACATACCCAAAATACCGCTGGACGTTTTCAAAATAACATACCCGCCTTCACTTGAATGTCTGTATTATTCTCTTTCATTGCATTTTTGTCGCCTTTTGCGTTCTTGATCGAATGATCTTGCTGTCCCACTCTTCATCACCTTAAGTAATCTTAATTAATTACATTGCATTCAGGGATTACGGATTTTTTTTTTTTGAAACTTAGGATTAGTTGATTAGTATTATGAAATTTACATGGATATTTTTGTTGATGCGGGATTCTCACTTTTTATTTATTTATTTACTAACTTTTTAGCACCAGGTCATTCAACAAAAACTCACAATATCGTGATTCGTGATCCCAAGAATAAAACCTCGGGTTAGCAACACCCTGACAATGAAACATGCTATATAATCACGAAAAATATTCAGCTAGATGACAAATCACTTGCAGATTCAATCGTGCGCTGTACCGCTGTGTATACTAACCCTGATTTCTGAGTTCGAGTTAATGAATTTTACAGCAATTTCACAATTCACAACAATTAAATGTCAGATGGATTTCTTTGCTTGACTTGCCATGAAGCCACGTGAAATTAATTTTTGCAAATAGGCCTGTCGTGTAAACGACTTGTGTAAAGTTAATGTGAGTATCGGATGTTTGCAACCGACAAGAGGATGTTATCGGCTATTCAGATTGTACAGCTTATGTATATACGAGATTGTACATAGCTTTTCCTTCTGAATGAGCTCGAAATTCAAAACTTGGTCAAAATTCAAAACAGCTGAAGCTGAAGTTGCTGAGTTTTTTGACATATATTTTTTGGGGGTGGTAATATTAGTATAACCTAATTATTAATTATGGTTTGACTGTTAGTAATTCAACGTTGAGCTACCGTTTCCCTAGTGGAAATTCAATGCCTTAAAGATGTGACTTGATCTTCGTTAATTTCTGCAATATACTTCAAGTGCTCAGGGCGGATCGTTAATATACATCAATACATCCGCCTGTGGAGAAAATGAGTTCTCCGGACGAGCAAGATTTCCCCGGACATTTACTTCACCAGGTTTGTTTATTCTGAAGATTCATGAATAGTTGCATAAATTGTATTTATGGTTGAAGCCCCAGTTGATCAAGCGTTTGTATCAATGTTTTTAAACGTTATCCTTTCTGCAACGCTAAATGAATGGGGAATTGACGAAAACTGTTTGTTTCGTTTACAATGGTTTTGGTTTTTCAAATATTGTTTTTACAGCTTAATTGCAAACATGGAATAAAATGTTTACTGACCTCCACGCTGTTTTAATACAATGAAAATAAAAATATACATTCACATGAGTCAAATTGTTTTGTAGGCTGCCCTGTGGGATAACGCCGAATTGCTTCTAGATCTATTGAATGGAGAATTAATATCGCTAATTAATAGTCAAGACTCATGGGGGCGAACACCTTTGCACGCTGCTGCTACCACGGATAATTCAAAATGTTTGGAAATACTGCTCAAAGCAGGAGGTTTGTCATAGTCTAAAATGGAAAGCTGAAAATGTGTTAATGCCAACGTTTGTATAAGGATGTAGGATACTGATACCGGATATGTCATTTACATTCCAGCGAATCCAAATATTGCAAGCGGGGCTCAGGATAATTTCAAAACACCCCTTCATGTCGCTGCCGAACATGGATTCATGTCAAACATTCGGCGCTTGGTAGAACATAGTGCAGATGCTTTTGCAACAGAAGGTCATGGATGCACGTCGTTGGATTTGGCCGAACGGGGTGGCCACATTGCTTGTCATGAATTCCTTAAAAGTGCAGCTAGCTCCAAAGAGGAAATACGGGAAAACCTTCACTATGCCTTGAGGGATGCTGCTGTTAGTGGTGACCTTACAGCTATCAAAAACTTGCTTAAAGATTTAGGTCATGTTGAAGTGCAGTCCATTATAAATATGACTCCGAATGGAACAAACACGCTGTTATTTAAGTAAGTGGAAAATGTCTGTTTTTCGAGTTTAATTTAATTTAAAAGAATTTAAGTTAATTCAAAAGAAATCACTATGTTAAGTGTGATTCTAAATTCTGCGCGTATTTTTTAATTGTATATAATGATTTTTAATTCTTAACTAACAAAAAAATGTATACTTGTTACACAAAAGCTGGATGCAGGATAAACGTTTTAAATCTACATTTATAAATTGTGTATATAATATGGAAATGTTCATGTGTTAAAACTAGGCAAGCAATCAATAATATTATATAATCACGTGCTATATTTAAATGTTTCATTATAACTATCGTAACAGAGCCTGCGAAAGTGGTGAAAAAGCCCTTGTCCAGCTATTGCTAGAAAATGGAGCGGATGGAAGAATTCATCCTGTCACCAAATATTCCCCTTTATACATAGCAGCTTATTACGGTCACAAAGAAATTGTTTCCATTTTACTAAAGGTAATTCTCTGAAAATCTGGATATGAGGAGATTTTAGAAGTCGTAAATCACTTTCGCTTTATGAAAAACGAGTTCGTTTCTCTATAGAAATATCCACTACTTGTTCAAGTACCAACAGTGGAAAAGTGGTTACCCATTCATGCGTGCTGTATTAATGGACATGTGGGCATTCTGGACATGCTGCTTAAGTTTGATTATCCTGAAGAAGTTTTAAGAACCATTCAGTAAGCATCAATGACAAAACATATGGTACGAACATCATTAATAGTACTGTTTTTCAAGTTTTATCGTGATTCAATAGGGATGCTGCAACCGGGTTGGAATATCGGATGGCATTCGATATAAATTTAAAGGATGTTTCGGATCAAAATGCGCTTTATATTGCGTGCCAAATGGGTAACCAGCGCCTAGTGGATACACTTTTAAAATTTAGAGTAGAAGGAAAGAAACCGGGTGAAAGTTGCAGCAGCGAAGTCAAACCTACACCTGTTCAATCTCCTGTGCAAGAACCCGAATCTCCGTCACCCAAGTCTCAAAATATTAGTCCTAACAAACGACGTTTGTCTGAAGGAATTCAGGGAATTTTAAACAAGTTATCCATAGCTACTAAGCAAAACCTCGTTCCCAGTGGATCAGCAAAAGTACGTCAATGCTTCACATTTTGGTATCATTAAACATGTATTAATTTTGTTTGCCTTCTAGTTCCCTCAGAATAATATGATAAATATTGCAGAAAGAAAATTTATTATGCCCGTTGGATGTGAATGCCTATTGTGAAGAATATCAAATTCCGTTACACGTGGCCGTCAAGCAAAGACATCATGTTATAGCTGCATCTCTGCTGGCTGTGAAAGCTGACCCAAACTTACCAATATTACCTATTCCTTCAGGAAACGCAGTTCCTAGTCCTTACGATCAACAGTCTATGTAAGCTGTAACTAATGCTTTTACTAATTTATCAATACTTTATTAGTAGCGATTATTTGGAGTAATAGTACAACATTTTTTGTTGCAGAGAAAATAAGCAAAGCAATGAGTCGTCATCGGCTCTCGTTGAAGCGTGTTTACAGCGCGATCTTGGAATGATAGACCTACTGTTAAAACATGGAGCTCGTGATGATGACTGCAAAGCATTAAGCATTGTTGCGAAGGACGATGTCATAGTTGGCAAAATTTTGTCTTTAAAGGTTAGATGGTCACTGAACTTTAATGTAAATTGTAATTTATTTAAAGAAACTGGTAATTTCAAGTTCCTTTATTTGCATTTCTAGGCTCATTTGGACGCAGAAAACAAGGTTAACATAGCTTACCTAACCGAAAATGTTCTAAAACGTCAAAAGAAAACATTACTCGTCTCTTCAGTATTACCCACCGCTTCAGTTACAATTAATTGGCATAGTCAAAGACTAGATCGAGTATTGGATCAGTGGTTGGTTTCTGCAGCTTTGAAAATCAATCCAAGACTTCGATTATGTCCACGCAACCAAAACCTCACCCTACATGCAATAACAAGATTGGACATATCTGCTAATCTGCTGGATAAAATCCCTCCTTCCTTGTTTAATATGTGTAGTTTAAAATATTTGAATTTAAGCCAAAACAAATTACAGAAAATCGAATTTCCTCCCGAAATCACGGCTCCCTGTCTGGAAGAACTACTTTTACAAGAGAATCGTTTTGAAACAATACCAGCAGAAATATTTACTAACTTTCCTTCGCTGAATAGCTTAAATTTGTCAAATAACAAAATACAGGCTATGCCATCTTGCATGTGGTCGTCACATGGATTGCAGGAATTAAATTTATCATTGAACCTCCTTATGGATCTACCTCCGCTAGCGTCGGATGGTCTCACGGATAGCGTTATGTCCATTAGCATGGATACATCACAGTTTGATTCATTGCCATACATTCCTGTAATTCCAGTTTCTTCTCCTGATAATTCTGTGCCTACCAGTCCAGATTTTGTGATGGTTGACTTCGAAAGAAATCGTGATAAATTTTGTGTGGATAAAAATTTAAAACATATTAAGAGTGAATCCAACACGTCTACCGTTCTTACTCATCATGCATTATGGCGTGAAAATATAAAGATTTTAGCGAATTCTGAGTCAATTGAAAAGTCGGTGTTTGGTATTGAGGAATGTGCTATCGTGTCTCTAAATCTTAGTCATAATAAATTCCACAAAGTTCCAAAAGTTCTGTGTTGCTTAGGTACAAATATACAACGATTGAACCTGTCTTTTAACTATTTGAAGGCCGTGGGCCACATAACAGATTATCCTAATTCGGTTAGGCAGTTGGATCTATCGAGTAATCAAATTGAAAAATGGTTCTACAACTCGAATGAAAAATCTTCTGGAAGACTTAAATGCTGGAATTGCAAAAGTCACGAAGAACTGTCAACTCAAGAACCTTGCCCGCACAAGCGGCACACTAGACTGGAAAATTTAAAAACCCTAATACTTAGCGATAATTTGTTAAAATATATAGTAGTAAGTTCCGACGATTACTCAGATTCAGTCAGTGAAATCAGTGCTGAAGTCAAAGCCTTATCCATGAGAAGTTTGTGGTTCCCGAATATAACCATGTTAGATTTATCCAACAATGCATTGAAAGAAGTAACTCCTAGGATATCTGAACTCACTAATTTGTCAGTATTGAATTTAAGTGGCAACGCAGAAATCACTGATTTACCTCCTGAAATGGGCTTGCTTTCACGGATGTGGAATTTAAACACTTCAAAATGTAATTTGCAAGAACCGCTCAAGTCTATGATAGAATCTAAGCGATGTAAAACCATGGATGTCATTGGTTATCTCAAAAGTGTTCTTGAAGATGCTAAAACGTATTCCAGAATGAAGCTCATGGTTGTGGGTATTCAAGGTAAGTAGTCGAGTATAGAAACATGAACAATTGTTTGATGTAAAATTAATTTAATCTGTTCTAATTTAATCGAAGGGGAGACAAATATAAAATGCTTGTTTTTAGGTATTGGCAAAACGTCCTTGCTTGCTCAGCTTCGTCAAGAAGGCAGTCAGAAGCATGTTCATCAAGATGTAAGAATTTTTCACTCTAGTCGAATTCTTTGGTGTGTAGAAACTATCGCCGAATGAATATTTCGTGTCTGTAATTTCAGCATTGGGCTAAGCGGATGGGTGCAGCAAATAAAGTGAGCAATCCTAAAGGAAAGACAATTTCGACTGTGGGTGTCGACATTGGCTCGTGGGTCTTGGATCACCGGGGCAGCCGCAATTCTGGAGGATCTTGTGGTCCGGTAATATTTAGAACCTGGGATTTCGGAGGGCAAAAGGAGTATTACGCCACCCATCTTTACTTCCTCTCTCGTCGAAGTAAGGGTTAATTTATAAGCAAGCAGCAATAACTTGCAAGTTTATCCCGGTTGATTATCTCTATTTTTCTCTTAGGTCTTTACCTTGTTGTTTGGAATATATGTGACGGGGAGAAAGGTCTGAATGAGATTGTTCAGTGGCTTGTGAACATTCAGGTGACCGCATTTATTTTAGCTTATGAAAATGCTTCATCTTTTTTTGCATTTTTTAAAAATACACGTGTCCATACTATGGCATTTTAGTAATCTTTCATTGTAAACACAGGCAAGAGCTCCTAATTCGCCTGTGATAATTGTGGGAACACACTTTGATCTCGTTAGCGAAAAGTTTCCGCCGGGATATTTAGATTATCTGCAACAAAGAATACGTGATAAATTTATATGCATCAGTGATCCAGAGAAAAGAGGTCTTCCGAGAGTTGTTCACTCCATAGAAGTAAGCACATGGAATTTATTGTTTTTGCCTACCTAATAATAACTACCGCTTTTACAAGCTACTGAATTTGATTTTTGTAATGAACTACGCTTTTTTGTAGGTGTCATGTCGGACGCGACATAATATTCGACATTTATGTTACCTTATATACGAGACAGTGTTTAGCATCAAAACGTCTACAGGAAAAAGGCTCTTGGATCAAAAGATACCTTCAAAATACATTCATCTGGAAGAAATTGTAGCCTACCTAGCGACCGAAAGAAAGTCGAGAGGTACTTTTATCCGTTGCATTTATGTGTAATAGGTACGATTAACACTACTATAGAAATCGAAATGTAATTTTTTTTGGCAGGAATGGATCCGGTTCTTACTGAACAAGAATTCAAATCCCAAGTGACTGGATGGCTGGAGAAAGGGTTTGGTCTATCGTTTCGTGATGATGCCGAAATAATGCAGGTTAGGCAAATAGTGATCATATGTATTTATCTATTTATATATCACGCATGCTCTTCGAGCAATACTGATATTACGGATGTATGTATGTACATTATGGCTTATGTTTTCTCTCAGGCTTGCTCATTTTTGCATGAAAACGGCGTGCTACTTCATTATGAGGACAGTACCTTGAGAGACTTGTACTTCTTGGACCCTCAGTGGTTATGTGATATGCTAGCACATGTTGTTACTGTTCGAGAAATTAATCCGTTTGCAAAGTACGGAATCATGAAGGTGGATGACTTGAAACATTTATTTAAAGGCCAATCAAGCGAGACAAGAGATTATGTTCTGTCTCTGCTTAGTAAATTTGAACTAGCTGTTCCCTGGGATCATAGGCACTTATTGATTCCATCGTTATTGCCGTCCTTCGAACAAGTACAGTATTCTATCTTTCTAACTTTAATACCAATTCGTAATGTAGTGGAATAAAGAGTACATTCGATTATGATTAATTTTATTTTTATTGCAGATGAAAATTGGACAGAACGAAGTGAGAGTAAAAATCCCAGTACGATCCCGGGGTTGGGCGTTAAAAAACAGATCAAACAGAATGAGCAGGAATTTATCTGAAGATAACATTAAGTCGACTGGTGTGTCAGCTCCAGGAGAAGCTCAAAAAGGCACAAGCAATGTAATGTTTGGTGGTGGATCTTCGTCAGTTGATGACTCAAATGATGTACCTGAGAGTGTTTATTTTGTTCAACGTGGTCGCTTGTTACCAATCAACCGCTTTTTGCTGCTCTCCTATTTTCCATCAGGCTTCTGGCCCAGGCTTATTAGTCGAATACTCGCAGATGACCGCATTGTGGAAATAATCAGAAATTATTTTAGCTTACCACCACCATCGGAAATAACAGAAGAGGTAATATTTCACAGACAGTCGAAGCAACTTTGGTTGTTTGTATTGCAGAGAGAAAAGTAGTATTGGGGGTTTGGGTAAAACATGAGTTTCAATTTTCCACCAACCCTTACTTGCCTCTCATCAATTTGTGTTTTTCGTCTTGCAACATAATGACATCATGATTTGTAAACTCCATGGCCTACTGTAAAATCATTTCATTCCAGATAGTGCACTTGCTGGACCAAAAGGCCGAATGGAGTTGCTGGCAATCAGGAATGGAACTCAATTATGGCGAGTTACTGCTTCTGCGAGTTAAAGAAGTGACGGGAGAAAAACCGTTTTCTTTCATGCTCCGCCGTGATGATGGTGCTCTCTGCGAGACTGAAATATTGAATCCAGATTCCACTAATTGCAATGAAGGTGAACTATTTAGGGACGATGACAACGAACAAGTTTGGGACGTCGTGGATTTAAATGAAACTGGTCTCCTGGAAATACATTTACCAGTAATGTCTATTTCGTTGTCCTTTTTGCTTGATTAGAAAATCCCTGTCTCCCCATAAATTAAAAATTTCTGTCAATGAATTTCAGGCATTTAGTGTAGCTGTGAATTCTAAAGAAGAAGTGCAAAGTATGTATCACGAAGAACCAGATGTGATATGGAAGAAGATTGTACTACAACCTCTAACAGAAAGTATTGCCAAGCTTCTTGCTTTGATTGTGGATCACGTGGACACGCTTTTGGAAGACTGGTACCCGTCAATTGGGACGAGATTTGTGCATACTTCGGAGGGGAAATACCTGGTTACAAGATTGATACCATGTCCCAAATGCTTCCCTACTGAAGATAGTACAAATTTCGCACCAAGTACAGATCTGCGTCACAGCGATGGAATAAATGCAAGCCAAAGTCCGCTAAGACATCCTAGCGGAGGCAGCAAAACGAGTGATTTTTTCAAGAACTTCTCGTTTGGATTCAGTAGTTCGAAGAGTCCTCGTATGTCTAGTGATTCCGGCGTTGGGTACAGTCCCAGTAATACCAGGGTTTCTTCAGTTGATTCCAATTCCGAAGTTAAAGAAGCAGAGGACGCTGCTGCATCCGCCGTAGCCAAAACTAGAGCAGGAGTTATTTCCCAGAGTGACAAATTTCCGGGTGGTGGAGATGCAGCAAATTACAGCGGACTAAACTTTTTTCTCAAGGGTTCACCAGGACTTGCTAGCTTTACTAAGCGCAATGTTTCAATGTACTCATGGAGCGTTGAATATTGTATACTGCACTCTCAAAAATATGCTGAGCAACAAGTATCACCTCAGAAAGACTTTAGTGATGGTCCTATTGCTGAGAGACAGCTTTGCGTTAAGTGCCCTAAACATGGATATTCGTATCTGGAAGATATATGTCCTGATATACTGTTCCTGGACCTGAATGCGCGGTATTTGCTGCAGAATCCGTGTATCCAGCGAGGAAATTTACTAGGTAATTGCATACTCCTTATGTTGTAATGTTTTACGGTGAACTACATTTGTAAACACATCATCCTATATACATTTGTAAACACTATCAGTTGTTTACATCATATATCTCGTGGGTTAACTACACATGTTTCGAACAAGTTGGCAACAGGAATGAGGCTTGTAAACTACTGACTGTATTACAACATGAGAAATTTTGATGTAGGCCAGTTTCTGTTGCATCATTACACAGAGTATTCGTTAGTTTGTGCTTTTACATGAAGATTGTATTTTGATTTTTACGTTCTGAAGAAATGAATATTGCAGTACATTAATAACTTATTTTTGTTTCAGGCCGCGGAGCATTTGGATTTGTCTTCAGTGGCAAGCTTGTGCCTAAGTATGAAAACAAAATGTTGGAAATTGCAATTAAGATGTTTCAACCCATTGACCCGGGAGGTGACAACACTGAAGCTCAAGCTGCGTACAAAGTCGCTAAAAGCAAATGGTTTCGAGCTCCAGCTCAGTCTGCGTGTCGTGCTTATGTAGCTGCGCGTGGGGAAGTTCGAGTTCTTTACTGGGTTTCACACCCAAATATTGTCCCATTTGTCGGTTTATGCCAATCACCTTTATCAATTGTGATGCCAAGAGCTCCAAAAGGTGCCTTGGATTCCGTGTTGTCAGACTACCGTAGGTCAGGGGATAAAGTGTCATCGGAGACTTTGCGAGCCACTATTTTACAGGCAATTTTATTTTACCTCAATGTTTTTACTTTTGATTTGAACACAAATTAAATTATGCGCAAGTTATGTTACTCAAAAAATAATCCCTATAACAGGTTGGCAAAGCTTTAGAATATCTTCATAGTCATCGTATTATTTACCGGGATCTGAAATCTGAAAATGTACTCGTTTGGACTTTCCCTCCTCCTTTTTCCGCATTTTCTGAACGTCAAAAGGTTGATGTCAAATTGGCTGATTATGGTAATAACAATTTATTTTGTTCATATACGTGATACATACATGGCTAAATTATTCACACATATAAAGTGACACACTTCTGCGGTAGTTTTATTTGTTTTGATTTTAATTATTTGCAGGCATTAGCAGATCTTCTTTTGTCACCGGTAGCAAAGGTTTTGGCGGTACGGAAGGTTTCATGGCTCCAGAAATCATTCGGTATAACGGAGAGGAGGAGTACACGGAAAAAGTAAAACAAAATCCATTTTTTACTTAGTTTGGTATGGAGTTGCTAATGTTACATTTCGTGATTTTGACGTTTAATCATGTTATTCATGTCACCAGGTTGATGTATTCTCGTTCGGCATGTTACTGTATGAGATGATAAGTCTGAAGCAGCCGTTTGATGGTTGTGAAAATGTCAAAGAAAGCATACTGGAAGGTTTGCGTCCTTCATTAACGAATCGGGTATGTTTATTACTGTGTAAACTGTCTTATTTTGCCAAATGCGTTTACTTTTGTATGCCAGCTTGAATTTGTGGTTGTTTACATTTGTATCACATGAAGCATGGCTTGATATTGTTGCTGGTGGGGTTCGGAAAGTACGTTCAATTGTGTATGTTTTTATATTCACAGGACTGTGAGTTGTACCCATTGTACATGCTCGATCTAATGGTAGTCTGTTGGTCACATGCTGCCAAAGATCGTCCGACTGCATCACAGGTCGTTTCGATAGCAACGGGGCCAGAATTTACGTTTTTAAGGGATGTGGTTTCTCTGGGAAGTGTCACAAATATTGTCTCTGCCGTAGGATTGCAATACGGAGGTATGCATTCAAAAATTTGTTTGAATACTTTGTAGTTGTAAGCAAAGAAACGACTGAAACGATGGAGCGATAACTTCCGTTTATTCAATTTCGTAGGAGACAGAGAAATATGGGCCAGTTGCTCCACTGGAGGCATTTATTGCCTGAAGATGAAAGGTTGCACCACTTTTGAAAGCTGTCTGTGTTTCGAGTTTATTTCCGGAGTGGTGACGGCCATGTGTCAAGTTGAGGACGTTGTATGGATGGGAGATACGCTGGGAAAGGTCCACATACTGAAGTATGCGCACTTTTAAGTTTACTTTTGATTGCTCATCATCATTCATTCGTGCATCATAATTCTCTAATGACGGCAATTTTTAATTTTCAGAATTAGTAACTACAGTAAATCTCTTGAATGTGATCTGGAATCTCAAGTCGGTTACTGTGGAGCGGTAGTTTCCATAAAAAATCTGGACACTGTCATTGCGGTAGCAGTGACAACGGGAAGACTGTTTTTATGTGACAAACAAAATGTACAGCTTCTTTCAGAGCTTGGAAAGTCAACAGCAATACATTGTTTAAACTCCAGATTTGGGACCGACGGGTAAATTATGCGAAAGCTTTATTGGATGCAATGTGTGCTAATACAATGCACATGTGAAGCAATCGAGCCATATTTATTATATAATTATTACTTCGTTTACATAAGAATTCAAAATACCTGTCGTCATTAACGTCTTAACATATATGTATTTTGTAGGATGCTGGAACTTTGGGCTGGTGAACGCGCTGGTCAAATGACGATATTCTCCATAAAGGATGGTACAGTCATTTCTCAGGAAATTATTAATCACTACGAACCAGTGATTGAGGCAGTCGAAGTCCTTCTCATTGATGCACACATCGGAAATGACTCTCTATATTCTTATGTTTATCCAGGTAGTACAAGCGCCAAGGATGGTGGCAGATTTTCAATACTACTATCCCATACTAAAGACGCATACGTATTCTTATTTCATTACTGTTTGTTCACAGGGAGTGTAATTTATGGTTGGGACTGCGACAAGCGAGAGATGGTTGCTCGGCTAGATGTAGGAAAATTACTTCCCGTTCGAGAATCAATGGAAGAAGAATTAAATAATAAGCCTTTGCAAGTGAGTCATGTGCCATCAAGTTGGCTTTGTTAACTATTGTGCATCAGTGTACGTATAAAACTTATGGACTTCACGAACACGTGATTTTTTACTGTAATACGTGGCTTTTCATTCACAGGTAACTGTATTAAAATCAACAATCTCCGAAGTTTACATTGGAACCAACTGGGGTTTCGTTTTTGTTGCTGATACTAAATATTTACGACCGATTACATCTTTTCGACCGTTCACTGAAGACGTGCGATCGTTTTGGATTTTCCGACAAATGCAAACATTCTCCACCATGCTGAATTTGGCATCCGTGGCGGCCAGCCTCGACGCTGCTGCCAATGTGTCCTCCGATATGGACTTGGACAATGTTTCAACTCACTCTGTTGGTTCTGCAAGTGGAGATATTCCCCACGTAAAAGCTGAAACTAACTCTATCGATGAAGATCTGGTTTCCGGAAAGGATCATCTCAGCAAAGAAGGTTATAGCAGGGGTGAATCCCCGATTCCATCGTCCGCAGCTAGCTTCAAAAGCACTCACAGCTGCTCCACGAATTCTCAGTTAGTAGTTGGCATTGGCAAAGGATTCTCGAATCTGATTTACAAAAATGCAGGATTCAGTCACAAAACGGAAACAAAGCAAAAACGAAGAGCTTTTGCTATTTTATGGCATGTGAAGGATACTTGGGAATAAATCGTGCTGTATTGTTAGTTCCTCCACCCACCACATTTTTCGTTTTCCCAAGTACCGGTTGAAGCACGCAAGTCTTTCGGTCAACGCACGCATAACCTTAAGTAAGCAAAAAGCATAGATATGTGTAAATATTATATATGTATGTATATATATCTACATTTTTTAAGCTGTGGAAATTGTCAACCAGAACCCGTTGCAATGTCAAAACGGGGTTAAAGCTTAACAGTTTAGTTGTTGATGCATTACCAAAATGATTAAGTCCAGGTTACAAACATTATAGTACCTTTTGTACTAATAATGTTCTTGTTTTTTCAGATAGTGTACGTAGTGATTAGTTGAACAATGAAAGAAGTTGCTTGCTTGCTGGTATGCATTCAGTGGGTTCAGAACAATGTAATGAGTTTGTGGTATATTTATTCTTTTCTGATCCTACCATAGCTTTGTAGGGTACCTGTAATATTTGGTGTGTCATGATTCATGTATGACTAGGTATGTAATGCATGGCACATTCGCAAGTACCGGTAGCGTGCAAAAACATTATGTATGTACATTGGTGACAGTTACATAATGAATTGCCAACACCGGTAAAATAATTAGTGACTGAAACATTTGAAAGTGTGCAGTTACCCATTACGCCTGTTGTATATAGATAATAGATATGTATGTGCGTACATTAGATTTTATTTCTTTGATCAAAAACCATTTAGGGTGCTACTATTTTTTTTCTTTGAGGGTAACTAGAACTTGTCATATTCTTACCAGAAGATATAATTGCTGGATTCTTTGGTTTGATTGTAAGTACCTAATACACTGACCAAGTCATTATTAATTATGCAAAAGTCAATCCTCAAAGTATTGATTCGTATAACTGAAGTCATTTTCCGAAATGAATAGAATTTTTTAAGCCAGTATTTATTTTTGGTAGTGGTACGAATAGGTAACCATTTTTTAATAGAGTGATTCTTTTATTATTTATAACGGGATGACCATAATATTGTAGTGTACAGATGCAGATCATTCTTAATCATTGCGAACGATATATGCATTTATTGTTTTTTAGTTATTTTATAAGTAAATTCTTGTTATTCCCCTTGATTGCACACCCTTGCAGCTTCTGTCAAAGTACGCCAACAGAAGTCCTATATGTTTTTAGTTGTATGTATATTTTTATGAGCCAATTGCGAAGTCATTCAACATAGATAACTGCTGTTGCCAAGGGAGAAGAGAATGGTTGTGAACGATATTACTGTGTATTTTTGCAGCGTAAATTAGATGCGAAGCTACTGGATGTGCTTGCTTAGTTTACATAGGTATGTGTGTTACATCAGTTACATGTATACTAAATTACTAAAATGGTTGTGTTAGCTGTTAAAATCACATACTAATTAAATGAAACCAAAGTTATTTTTCTGTTATCATCACATGCATAATGTGTATGTCTACTGGATGATAGAGCGAAACAGTGATTCACTCAAAACTTATGCAAAAATCGCCTTTTTCAAATAATGCAAAGTCAATAATATGTATAATAATGTATGTGTCACAGAATATTACATCCTGTATTAATATGTAATACCAATGACAATAGCATTTCACAGTAAATAAAAATCATTTAACTCCAGTTACTTTTCCTTTGCTTTCCGTGTGTGTAACATCATTAATGTTATTATTATATTATTGATAATGGTGTGGTGTTTCTTCTAACATAATTCCCTGCCATGACTTTTCTAAGACTTTTGTAGTACCAATCCCACAGCCCAGGTCCATGACATTAAATACCTGGAGTTCGTTAAACCTGTGTGATCGTTGTTTTAACTTTTCTCTTCCGAAGAAACTTATAGGTTAAGACAAAGGCCGAACAACAGTACCGAAATAACTTTTATCCATTTTAGACTTTTAATTGTTAAAGGGTTTCAATTATCGAAACATCGGAAGATGGCCCCCGGCCATCTTTCGAGTTTTTACTATAATAGAATCAACAATTGAAATCATTCTTGGCTTTTGAACGAGTATACCTACATTAGATTCGTGCAAAGCCTGCTTTCCACATAGTTTTTCCCTACATTTATTTCGATTGTCTAGCAATACCCCACAAAAAATGTTGTAGTGTTCCACTCCACGTTTCAACAACTTGATCACGTATATAGTAGATATACCTAAATCCCTGTATGCATATACTTTTACACATGTTATATAGGCAACATAAAATTGCAGCATGGGAATCTATTACAAGCTTTATGTAATCGTAAATTAAGCCAGATGATTGCATAATTGCAACGAAATAAGTACACTCCCAATGAGAGACATGTGTTCGCTCGTTAATATTATTATTTGCTCAAACGCTCAAAAATGTATCCAGTCAACGGAACGGATGAAACAATGAAATAATAATTATTACGAAATCCAAAAAAGTACACTTAAATAACACTGTGATTGGACCATCCCACTGTTAAATATGAGGTGCTGGAGGCTCCAAGCTTTTCTTGAGGGCCATGGCTTCCAGTATCCTGGTCTTGTAGAATACGAAAGCCTGTCGACGAGAAACAAAAAAGACGCACATTCAATGAAGACTTGATATTATTGATTTTAAACATTAATATAATACATACATAAGTTCATAATTCAACAAAGATTTGCTTCTACAGTAATTGAACTTGCCATTAAATCCCACGTGAAGATGTAAACAAGAAGAAATCTCCAGTAATAAAAATATGTACCTATTACTATTTGTCGTTACAGTTTAATCGATATAATTAGTTAATACATATTCTACAGTACGTATTCCCTTCCTTTCTATCGCAGATAAAATAAATCTCAATGAAAGAAACATAAAACTTACGCCAACAACGTCGGCCGTAGCAGAGAGGAACATGGCAAAGCCCACGGTGCACTCAGCCAAAAAAATCTCCGAGATCCGACAACCAGTCCAGATTCCCGTCCAAACCTCGGAGTTGGTGGGCAAAGTGGTGCATCCATATGTCTGAAATGAGAAGGATATAAAGACTACCTGAACATACATAATATTATTACTAGTTATATGTATGTACATGTACAAAGATAGTGTTCCCATAATCTTGCACAGTGGTAAAATATATATCACATAAATTTTATTATGCGGATCTACAAAAATACGCTCATCGCAATCGGGTCAAGATTGGTCAAGTTATGTCAGTTTTTTTGGAAAAATACGAACATTACAATTTTCGACCAAATCTATTTCTTGATTCTGTCTTCAAGGACCAAAACAACTTGTTTATACCGACTTTGTTTAAATTCCTCCAAGGAAGTGTTTTTTTTTTTTGCGAGAAAAAATGTAAATATGCAATTCTGGTACAAGTAGCAAAAAAGCTTATGGATAAATTTCATTGCTTGCGCTGCCTGCAGGGACGGCAACGTCCACAAAAATTGTTTTTTTATGTTTCAAATACAGTCAATCAATGTCTGTAGTAATTTCACAATAACTTAAAAAAATTCCCTCCCATCTCTGCAAAAACCCATAGCCTAAGGATGTTCAACCCTAAAAAGAAACCAAATACAAAAAAAAAACAAAATGAAAACCAATTTCTTTTTCAAAGCTCTGCCATTTGCAACGAGTCCAAAAAATTGTTTCTTTATTACATAATGATAAACTGGCTTATAAAATTACTTTTGCATCCACTTTTTAATGGCATAATAAAATATGTCGATTCAAATTAGTCGGACGTTTTCATTTTTATGGTGTGGAAAAATCACGATTACATCGTCAATTCTTGTCGGATCTGGGGAGGTAATTTTTTCCCCCCAAATAAGTTGATTGATCAACTTATATTTTTTCTTTCTTATTTATTTCATTTGTAACATCAAATGTATGGAAGGATGTCAAGAATAGAAGTTGAGAGTGTTGGGAATGTTGAGAGTGTTCATAGTTACATACATGTGTGTATGCAAAGATTCCATGCGTATGCATAGGAAGACTATGGCTCCAAAACGGTATCAGTCCATTTGGCAAAGTTTTCAAAGGGGGATGGAAAAATATTTTCTTTATAATGGTTTCTAACACGGCCTACTACATAAAGATTGCTTTCTAATGGAGAAAATAGAATCAACCTGCGCCCTGTCAAAAAGGTACAGAAAAAAGCTTTTAGATCCAAGACCAGATTAATTGTATGATGACATTTTCACTTTGAATTTGGACTTTTTCGGAACCATATTCTTCATATATTCACTGGTATATGTATATACCATGTTATTTATTCCTACCTTAACCACTAAAAACAATGACTTGAAATAATACTGATTCTCACATGGTTATTGCAGCAGCTAGCGGGCCAGACAAAGCCCAAAGCGGAGAAATTCCCTTTGCTACACGTGTCTAAGGCTATATGGGAGTAGCCATAATAGAACTTCTTACACACCGTGTCCTGTTTGTAGGGGTAAGGAATCTCATCCCTCGGAATGATCTTATCCGTCCAATCAGTCTTCGATTCAATCCCGCAACACTGATACTTCAGAAATAGGAAACAATCAAGACTTCTGAGTCACCTTGTTCATATTAGCTATATGTCAGTGAAGTCCTTGTGGAATGATTCCCTTTCTCTACTATTTGTAGTACATATAAAATAGATGTTTATAATAATAATGAGTTTTACTAGTATATTTTTTTTTTTGGATTCGTACTTACTTACGTAATTATGGACATGCACAAACTGGGTGGGGAAGGTTTTCGGGGGGTCGGGCCCATTCAATGAGTCCTTCACGAGCTTACTCATCCGCGTCTTCAAATTACTGGGCACGAGGAAGAGGCTGTAGAGCCAGTAGGCGTTCACTATCAACGTGAATCCTAAGGCCACGATGTAAGGAAACCAACGCTGTTAAATAGTAATGCATACATAAATCGAATAATAACTTTATTTGTACATGGATGTTACTTCCCTAATTGTTATTCAATTGAAAGTCAATTCAAAAAAATAAAAGAGCAGTAGATATCAGTCATCACTTACCCAAGCTCTTCTTGGCTTGCACAAACGCTTCCACTTTCTAGGATCCGGATAAACCACTACGATGAGGCTGTACAATCCAGCGAACCAAGGACAAGCAATGAGAGTGTAGATCCCGGACCAGTAGTCATGGGGCAGAAAAATATTTTTTATTTCCTTGTAAGCGAAAATTTGTGGAGGTAGGTGATACCAAGAGTAAAAGAAAACACCCCAAATGAGTGTGGCTAAAAACTGGAGGTGGAAAATTATTATTATTATTTTCCTAGTAACTGCGCTCATACATTCTTGCTTTTATTTCGTAGTAATCACCCTTTTACGTACATATTATAAGCTTATACAGTGTGTAAAATAATTGTTCACCCCCCTGATTGTCAAATCCCGATACAAATCAGCCAGAATTTTCTCCTTCAAATATTGCTTAACGACAATGTTACTAGCTGATATACATATTCGGACTGTAATGATATGCAAATATACATGAATATGTATTAGTAGTGGCTGTAATGAAGAGAAAGCTATTTCGTACATTATCAATAACATGCAAATGGATTGGATAATTATTTTACACACTGTATATACGTACTATATGTGAAGATGTTGAAAAGTGAAGGTCAATATAAATAAATAAAAAGTGCCTATTTACCATCATAGTTAAAAGAAGGAGTTTCACGTGCCTGTCCACAGACTCAATGAATTCCTTGGTGAACTCAATATCCGTCTGAACATTGTCGTCTGCCTTGGCCTTCCCCACGGCAGAGATGAGCTTCAAAAAACCCGCATCCAACTTCTCTGCCGATGTTTTCTCCGAGGGTGAAGCCACATTCTTTTGCACGATCTTGTTTCCTATGAAATTCATTATATTCCCCGGCATCACCGACACCTTCTGATACGCGGGGGACACTTGGTTAGACTTCCCCGGTTTCTGCCCACTTGGACTGTTAATTACTCTGATGCTTCCGCCCTTGGCCGCCATCTTGGTCTGATTTCACTGTCCAAGTACAATTATACATATATGGAAGGCTATTTATGCAATAAACTTAAACGAACCAGAATTAATGTAACGTGGACAGCCATTTCCTGAGGACATTTGTTATGTTGCACCCGCTGGGATTTTTTTAATCCTGCTGACTCTTGGAGAAAATGAGTGAAGACAGTGAGTGAGAGTCAGAGAAAGCAAGAGACGGAACACGTGGGAGAGAGAGAGAGAGGCAGAGTCATAAGAAAACTACTAAGTAAGCGAGTTAGAGAGACCGAGACAGAGAGAGAGCAAGTCAGAGTTTGAGAGAGAGAGAGAGAGAGTACCGAAACGAGAGAGATGAGAAAAATGAGAAAGAGCTGAATGACAGAGAGCTGTAGAAAGAGAGAGAGAGAGCAAGAGGGAGAGAGAAAAGGAAAGCGCAAGATAAAGGGGGTGTAAAGAGAAAGAGAGAGGGAGAGTAAAGAGAAAGAGAGAGAGAGGGAGAGTAAAGAGAAAGACAGAGAGGGGTAGAGTAAAGAGAAAGCGAGAGGGAGAGTAAAGAGTAAAGGAGAGACAGAGAGAGAGAAAGAAACAGACAGAGTAAAAGAGAGAAAGAGACTGACAGAGCAAAAGAGAGAGAGCAAAAGAGAGAGAGAAAGAGACAGAGAGAGAGACAGAGACAGACAGAACAAAAGAGAGAGAAAGCGGCAGAGAGAGAGGAAGAGACCGACAGAGCAAAAGAGAAAGAGAGAAAAAGAATAAAAGAGAGAGAGAAAGAGAGCGCAAGAGAGATGAGGGGAAAAGACAACGAGAGAGAGAGAGCATAAAGAGAGATTTTGACGAGAGAAAGGAGTAAATGGTACAGAAAACGTGCAGTAAATTCTGAATACTGATGAAACAGACAGCTCCTGTGCGCCAAACGGTAACACTTTACACTTGGTTTTAATTAGAAGGAAGATCTTTTGAGTCATGAAAAGGAAGCATATTTACTAGATTTATGCACTTGACTCGAGGGAGAAAAACAGGGAGAGAGCGATGGTCCAAGAACCCAAAAGGGAAAGAAAGGGAATGATAGGCAGAAGTTACATAAACACGAAGGGAAGTTAGTATGCAGATGGAGTGGGATAATTTCAAATATTTAGTGTCAAGATCACGTTCATCTCTCTGGGCTTGAAACTTTCTCCATCCGTAATTTCTCCGTCTCATCAAACCCTGTACATATATAGGGCTCAGAGCTGAGATACAGGCATTAAGGCGGGAGAATACGTCGTGGAAGTACGTATGTAGCTCTATTTTGCCTCGGATGAGTATTACATATTACTAGAAGATATTTGTGGAAGAAATTACTTACACAAGTTGCAACGCCAGGAATACACGGCAGAATGAAATGAATACAAATCCTCGGATTACACGAAGAGCTGTTCTTTTTTAAGGCATTTTTATAAACGTCATTGGAATAGTTTCATTCCTGCTTACAAGGCGGTTTCTTCACAGTCATTACCACTACGACAGCCAACTTTCTCTGGCCCGCCACCCACCTCCGTCTTCTAACCGCTTTTCGAAGTGGCATACTTTTTTTTCCTTTTAGAACTGCCGATTATGTGTCTAAATTACGTCAAACTACTTTATGCACGTCACACATATGGAATATCAAATTGTCTCTTTTCTCTTCACTTTTAAATGCAAGTTTCCGTCCCTATTTTTGGGTCCATTTGCCCGTTTTTTAGGTGATGCAATTTTTTATTGTTGCGATTTGCGATTGTTGGATTATCTGCCTCAAATGTTTATTTGGCTTGGTCACGTCACAAGTGACAAAAAACTATTATTTTGTTACTTATTTTTAGCGCGAATTTGACCTCAGACCAGCCAAATGTCATTTATTGCAGTGCCAATTGAGAATAAGTGAACGAAGGCAGCGGAAATTCTCTTATCCAATGAAAATTATCTATATTTTTTATTATTCTGAATCTAAAATACGAATAATTTAGTATCAAATGACAAAAAACATATGTATGTCGGTCGTTCACGCAGGTATAACGCAAAAAATTCATTTATTTTTACCTATAATATCCAACCAGTGTTGTATTTTCGTCGGTCTTGTTGAGGGTCAGGTCGCGACCTGGCGACTACAGTTTAACTTTATTTATGTACGTATAACACAAAGGTGACAGTTACAGGTTATAGGTAGACAGTAAAACGAGCTGGCTGATGACGGAGCTGACCATCGTATTGTATTATATTCTATACTACTAGGATACCAAAGATCAAAAATAATAAATTATATTTGAGGTAGTTCTTGTACCATGCTTATAAGTATTTCTTTTGATTGATTAATCCCATAACAACTGGCGTTGACTAAGCTGCAAATAAAAACCGACGAAGAATTGAGAAATCGCAAGCCTTTTCAATATGTTTCTAATCCTTTCACGTACAAACCACTAAAAACATCTTCGGCAGCTTTCTCACAGTCCCATCTCAGTTCTTGTCTTCATAACCCTTTAATTCATAAATTGGGCAACGTCTGGTCTTCTCACGATCAGAAGCGTAACTTCGACATATGTGGCCGGGATTGCATTAGCTACATTACAAATTAGCACATTATTCAAAAAGTTTCAACTTGAAACCTCGACACAATTCGAAGATTCAGTCTTAGCCTTTACTTTTACGGTTGAGAGTTTTTGGGAGATACAAAGCAAGTCAAGACTTGCCGAATATACTTAATCTAGAAGAAATATAATTAATTGCTCCGGAGTGTATGCAAGAAACGTTTTACCCAAAAGCAATGGGCGTGATGGGCCAATTGGAGACTAGATGATGAAGGCAAGAAATGGAGAAAGCAGAGAGAGGCAGAAACAGGGACAGAAAGATGCAGAGAGAAATGGAATCTTGCATGTAAAGGGAAGAGAAGGATAAAGATGAGAAGGATGAAAATATCCTTTGAAAAATGAAATCATAGGAAAATTTTGAGAATTCAAGTCACACGAGCTTCACCAACAACTCTGGAATTTAAGGGGGAAAAGGGTAGATATCCCTGTCATCGTGGGGTAAAAAGGAATAAATACATCCAACGATGACAGCGTGGTTCGGGGGGGGGAGGAAGGGCGGAGAGCTTCATGTACAATACAAAATTAAGTAAGCCTATGTGCGGCACATGTAATCTTTCTGCAATTCCCTCCATTCCCACTCCCCTCCAAATGATCCCCCATTGAGTCATAAAACTTTTCCAAATACTTTATTCTTTTAAAAAGGAGCAACAATGGAATTTCCACTGGCGAAAGAGACATTTTCTTTATGAATTTCTTCATTTTCATCCCTAATATGTAATATACACACGTTCACACATGATAACATATGTGTGTACATACGTACATTTACTTCCATTTATTCTGGATCTGTAACACAGCCTCACCATTAAGGGTAAACTTGATTTAATCCTCCCTATTTCCTTCTTCCAAGATTTCCCTGGCCGTTTATCAACCTTTAAGTACGCTCGTCTTACGTACGGCATAATGACTGCGTCTAATGCATTTGTTCCCATCCATGTCCTTCTCCAATGTGGAGGATACGTATGGGCACAGAGTGAGAGAGAGATGGAGGGAGAAAGTGTCCTAAAAGAGAGAGAGAGAGAGAGAGATAGAGAGAGAGAGAGAGAGAGAGAGAAAAGAAAAAAGAAGTGACAAAGGGTAAAAGAAGGGAAGGAA
>JAQGBT010001092.1:0-35000 GCA_034698585.1 Disparrhopalites patrizii
TATATATATATATATTATATATTCGGATTTCCATGATCTTATACTATAAAATACATTCTAAAAACAAACTACATTTTTTGTGTCGCTTGTGCAACATTACGAAATTAAACATTCTGAGATGGGGTTTTTTGTATGTTTTTGTATTCGGAATTCCAGTAGTATTTGAGCTACCAAACGTTTCTAATTGTAATAAAATTTGGGGAATTTTACATTGAGCTTTATTTTTTTAAACTTTTTCATATCATCTTAAATCTGAATCATGTAAAGTGTGCGAACAACTGATGTTCCACAAGTTAAGTCTATTTAATCTAAACGTTTGTAATCGTTTACTCTGATTGCGAGAAAAATGGGAGGGTTCTGATCTGGTCTTACCCTTGCGCTCACTCACACCACGTCATAAAAGTACAATTCTGGAATGAATCAGTCATTGTACCAGAGTGCGGGGCCAAAAACTTGCATTTCGCACTCCTTCGTAACTCCGTTGAAAAACGGAATATAATTTATGTATATCAACAACATTATAAGGCAACTAACAAATCTTGGCTTTCTGCTGAACCAATCAAGTGTAGATATTCAAGAAGAAAGATCCGATCGAGAAAACATTTTTACATCTGTGGGTAATTCGACGCTTGAAGTTATTCTTTAGTCAATACTGGTTAAAAGTTAAGAATTATTAAGAAAATTCGCTAACAATAATAATATTAGCAATACGGTATAGATCATTCAGCTACTTTGTAGATTGTAGTAGCTATAATATAACCGCACAGTGACAGTTTTTAAGTAATCATCCTTATGACACGCAAAAAAATAATATTATGTATTCTACTCGAATATAGGAAACATAAGCCATGTACGTAAAAGTTTGTCATACATTTATCTAACAATCTAATGTATCCATTTGGTATAATAAATGGAAGAGCGCTTCACTGCTAAGTATAAATAGAAATGGATATAATACTTTTTAAATATTAAATTGTTATGGTTAGACAGTGTCACTCCAAATCAAAACAGAACCGTGATGTATGCGAGCAATTACAACTTAGCTTTTACTTATCATTAGTAACGATAGTAATTAGGTTTAAAAGGTCCAGCTTTATTGAGACCCAAGTATTTGGCTTGATCATCCGATAGTTCTGTCAAATGAGCATCAAATGTTGGAAGGTGAAGACTCGCTACGTATTCATCTAAAGGGGTAAACAGAAAAAAACGCAAAGTTATGCTTCGGGCTTGTACAGTTTGCATGGGAGACATATCAGCACGATGTTTTTACTCAACCGTAGGCTACTGAATAAGCAAAAATAAGGAGAAACAAATTCTTACCCATTTTTTTTGGTAAAAGGTACACATCAGACTTGTAGCGACCTTGAGGTGCGTTGAATAACTCTATTAACGCCAAAGCCTGGAAACAATTTTTTAATTTGATTAAACATTTTTGAATCGCGTTTCCATTAATATTTACATTTGAGTGAATACATGCAATTTATTCTGATCACCATTAACAAACAGATAAATTATAATGTCTACAGCCAATTCATTTGTACAACTTATAATTAATACAAAAAGGCAAAGATTGGAGAAGTATTACACATACTTAACTTCTTTAAAAACATGCAGAGATAATAAAAAAATTACTTGAGTGGCTGCAGTGATGGAAACAACAAAAGATGGAATGCTAGAACAGGTCAGATTAATTAAACGTCCCTCTGCAATCAATATGATCCTTTTACCGTCTGGCCAAATAACGTGGTCTACTTGAGAACGAACTTTTTCCCAAGTCAATTCCGGCGTTCTTAAACTACCCTGTTGGAGTGCAAAAGAACAATACTCGAATTACCTCAAGCAAGAAACAAACATCTGGAATTATATCAACCTACTACTTATAACAGACTCCAGGGAACCCTTTTCAGGACCATAATTTGTGATCAATAAACCCTAATTGCAAAACTTCTGCTTACCACGTCAATCTCAGTATTTGAGTGACCTATATTACATAGAATGCATCCATTTTTCATTTTATCCATATGGTCTCTGGTGACGACGTTCTTATTCCCTGTTGCAGTCACTACGATGTCCACAATGCGTATGACCTCGTTCAATTTGATAACTCGAAACCCATCCATGCTACAGAAAGTAAAACGGAGTACTGAATTAAACATCTTCTACTTTTATTTTATGGCAAATAAAACTTAACCCTGGATAAAAGCAGTTCGCACTACCATCAACTGTATCTCATAAAGCAAAAAGTACCATATTGTTATTTTTTTTATTGAAGAGAACTAGAAGCAGAAAAAGAAATCGAGTATTACCAGGCCTGGAGGGCGCATATCGGATCGATTTCTGTGACATATACAACACAACCGAGCCCTTTAAGAGCTTGACAACAGCCTTTTCCAACTTCACCGTATCCGCAAACAACAACCTGTTTCCCTCCAAACATTACGTCTGTGGAACGTTTCAAACTGCATGGATATTACAAAAAAAAGTACAGAAATACAAATAGGGAATCAATCATCGTCTACACACCACAATGATGGCATACTTCCACACATGGCACCTTTAAACTCTTGTACTCAGTTCGTGCAATGTTGAACAGCAATTGGGACAAGTTACCTGTCAATAATAGATTCTTTACAGCTGTACAAATTATCGAATTTTGTTTTGGTCACTGAATCATTCACATTCATGGCTGGAACTGTTAATTTAGATGCTTTGGATAATTGATAAAGTCTATGGACCCCAGTGACGCTTTCTTCCACAATTCCTGCGAAACATGTCATCAGTCATCACATAAAACTTTTATCAAATTATTTGTAGTTGGACGCGAAACAATGACAACGCTACATCTGGAATGTCTAAATTAATCTGTCAGCGAGAAAGCGCCAGCATGCACCCAGCAGGCGATGTAGTCATTCCATCCATTTTAACACCACTTAATGGTTACACGGTTTTTGTTTTAAAAAAATTAAGATTAAATACCCTTGATCAGCTTAAACATGGCTGGATACTTTTTGAGCATGAGATGAGTGGCATCTCCGCCGTCGTCCAAAATCATGTTGGGTTGCCAATTTTCAGCATTGACACAGCGATCAATACACCACCAAAAGTCTTCCTCTGTTTCACCTCTCCAAGCGAATACAGGGAAGCCAGCCTCAGCCAAAGCTGCAGCCACTTCGTTCTACATTGGGAAACACAAATAAACGGCGTAGGTTTGGATTAGAAGATATAAAAATCATATTTTTAGAAAATGGGGCACCAATCGTAGGCCTTTCAGTTTAATGTGTCTGAGAATAATAACTGGCGCGTAAGGAGATGTAAATATAAGATATAAACAATTGGTTAAGTAAACACAGAAACTGTTTTTAACCTGCGTTGAGTAGATGTTACATGCTGTCCAGCGTACTTGTGCACCCAACTCAGTAAGAGTTTCAATCAGAACCTGCAAAGTTCGGTAATACGGAATACAAACGTGAGCGAGATAGTGCTAGTAAGCACAACCACAACAACGCGTGCAAATAAAAAAAACGTAATTCCTCTTTTTTCCCAATTAACCCCAGAAATAATTAATGTTAGTCATGATGCATTACCGCCGTCTGAGCATTGATGTGCGTGCAACCCACAATTTTTGCTCCCTTTAGCGGCTTATCCTCTGAGGCTCGCTTCCTTAAGGCCACAATGCCGGGCATTTCTACAACACATGCACAGAGACCAACCATTCAGCTCCATTATTAGAATTGCATTATTTAGCGCGGACAGTTTTCAAGCAAACAGTAAGCATGCAAAAAATTTCAAGACCGTATATACTTATATGCATTTGACATATATAATATCATATATATATATATGTATACTTATATGGATGCCCAAAGCCAGCTTAAGATCCATAATCAACCTAAAAGGAGTAATTAACGTACCTTGTTCAGCAATTTCAATTTCACGGCGGCCGAAGGCATGGAGTTCGATGTTACGGACACAAAAGTCCGTCAAACCTTTCGTTGTCTTTTGCTGCTTATCCCTGGGACTAACATCGTCCTCGTCAGAACTACTCCCCGTGTACGAAGCTGAAGGAAAAATCTTGTTGTATTATCAATCCGCCAAGTCAAAATATAGCACTGAGCCCAATCAACTAAATTAATTAGCTCAAGGCAAGAACATGTAGCACGACCAAGGATGCTTCCATTACAAAATTGTAATGACAATGATCCCCGGGTGATGTAAGTTACATTCTTATATATAAATGAAATAAAATTTCAACGTATTATATTATGACTACTGCAGAACCTTTACTTCAGGACTTTCTACGTTGGAATCATTACTTTACGCTTCTACTTGGAAAAATTTAATGCCAACAAGGATCAACTTACACGTCAACAACTCTCAAGATAAAGGATGTATACATCCACAAATGGAATTTTATGTACTACAACCAATCCGTATTAGACATCTTGACACGAATATTATTAATGATACAGTATGCATTCCTTCTAATTTGTAACTCATATGGGTATCGTATATACTGTAAACTGCAAGACCAAAAAACGATAGAATCACCTACGGGGGCAAATTGAAACAAGCTACAGTTATCGTATTTATACGAACTACACAAGAATACATATTACGCGTTTAAACGGTAAATTACAGTAGGATAATAAACTATGTATAATAACCTCTGAGAGACGGGTGTAGTTCGAGTCTTCAATAAATAGGGTTAAATTTTCAGTTTTGTAAACATTAAAAAACTTGAAGGAGTAAATAACTTCAACAAGGACATACAACGACCTACAGATTGCACGTTTACAACAGTGTACGAAAAGGTGAAAACCCCTATGTTTGTTTTTCACCAACGCTAATTGCCCGATTACATGGTCCCGCTCCCACATTAAGAAAATACACATGCACATATTTAGGCTCCACGCCAGGGCACCAGATCACCCTCCAATTTATCTGCCTTGAATTTTTTACGTACAGCAAAAAAACTTTTTGCCCGGATGTTCTGGAAAAATTCATAGCCTAAAATAAATAATTGAGTAAACAAAGGGCACAATATGGTGAAGTGGACGAAGAACTATTGCCTATTTCGTCGTGGTTAATTATATTTCCGACAAAATTTTCCATTAAGACGAAATGCTAAAACCCATTGGTTCGAACAAAACTTGCTCCTACAAGCTCTTTGTATTAATAGCCGTGGTATATAAGGAAGTGCGATGAAAAATTAAAGACTCGGAACTTTTTCACCCTGCCCCTATATGTTAGTGAGTCTGTGGGTTTTTTTTCTCTTCCGGCGCTTCACAGCAAAATTACTATTACGTGATTTCTTTGCAAATCAGTTTTACAAAAATTACTCCATGCTCATAAGCTGCGAGGGGAGAGTGCACTATAGTATTCTTAAAAAATACAAACTTCATGGTTTCTTGTGTTTTGACAAGCGGATTTGTGGACCATAAAGCAATTAAGAAGGTTTAAGAGACGACGTGTCAGCAACTATATACGATGAAAAGGATTATGGCGAGCTGTTAGTGGGGAGTGGGAATGTGGTTCAAATAATATAAAATAATCAGAAAAGAATGTACTTGAAATTAACTGATGTATGTATTTTGTATATAATACTGAATTCGTATAAATATAGACATACACAAATGATGTGTAATGATGAGTGCGTGAAAGTGAACAGCGGGTGGCTGCGCCAATCCAGTGAAAATTAAAGAACGCGATAAAACCATATAGATACATACACAGATATGTCATGGTTGGAATTGGTAAACAATGATAAAAAAACACAACATAAAAATAAAATTTCGTCGTGAAGTAAAAAATAAAAAAAAGATTGGCTCATGCAACGAAGATGACAGGGAATTGACCAAACTAGGTATCACAAGAGTCAAATAACACAATGATCAGGCACATTAGGCGGTCTATTTTCTATATCATCCTCTTGTGAGTGAAAGGAGAGATTTTGTTTTGACATGAGCGAAGGACAATGGACTAGCAAGCAAATCCGTTCAAAACCTTGTGTAGTTTTTGAGAACGGACGGATTGGTGAAGGGTCTTACAAGATGTGGAGCATATGGAGGCGATTGATGAACGTCGCGAGTCCTGACTCTTCTTGGCCGTGTCCAAATATCGACATGAGGCCGGGAGACTCAATCGACGACGATTTCTGTCTTTAAATCCCGCTCCACTGGCTAAAAGCCGCTCTGGTACCTAAGTTCATTTTCAATTTATGAAGACCAACACACGGTAAAAGTAAAGTGAAATAAAAAAAAACTCTTTCATCACACCAAACAGTACAAACGCACACACACACACACACTCAAATCCCATAATTCCACCCACCCAAATAGACAAAAACCACACCACCCCAAAAAACACAAGCGTGAATATATAGAATATGAGTATTAAAAGCAAAGAAATAAAATTCACGATGCGGGAGGATTGAAACTAGGATACGCTAGTAAAAATACCGAGACGACACAATAATACTTTTATCAACTCCAATAACATTCTCCTTTTAAACATGACAACTATGTATCTACTATCTACGGTAGTTAAATATTCTCAGACAAATAAGTAACGTTACCTCACGTACGGGAGATGGACTGGCTGTATTGGACACGAGAGGACTCGTTCCAATATTTTTAGAACGATTTGAATTCATTCCAAAAACACTGAGATTTTTGTAATCCCCCCAAAATGAAAAAATAATTGAAAAAATAATATGTACTAGAAAAAGTCAATCCCCGATTTCCTTTTCAAAGGAAGTGAATAGTGCACTTTGTCGCTCTGCAGTCAGTTTGAACTGCATTTGTATATGTATTACAGATTCCGATTAAAAACGAAATGTCAGGAGTGACTACTTTATATCTGAGGAAAACTGTTGTGCACTGGACTGAGAGGGTCGAGCAACTGACAAAAGTATACAGAGGACACAGATATTAGAATATATGGGGAGGAAGTCAGCAACTTGATCAACCACTTTTAATCTTCAGTTGAAATGAAGCCCAACCACGAGGAAAACTAGGCCATTATTGTTCATCTTGCCTTTAAGCTTTTATTTTGTATACAGGTAGTTCGGCTGTGCACACTCATAGTGCATACATTGATACATTATTGTATGTATGTGAAGATTTTGAACAGGACCTCACCCAAGTCACACATGTAAATCCTAATCAACCGGTTTCATCAATTGCAAGAGAAACTCTCACATCATCCCTCGCGTCCAACACCCAGTCATTTTGTATTTATTCTTTTTAATTTGCTGTATCATATAATTGTTATTGTTATTGCTACGGAATTATACCTATACATTCCATGCCCAATACCACTACACTTGACAGAGTATCGGTATTTTGGCTCTTTTGTGTGTTATTACAAAGTCTAATATTATTCATATTCACGGACGACGACACAAAATTGTATAAAAAAGTTTAGTGAAGATTGGCAGCAGTCATAAATATGAAGCAAAGTGTGCATACTCGTTCAGAATCCATCATTCACTACCGACGCAGAAAATGGCATTCTGAGTCCCACACAACTTGACGGAAGCCACGTTTCTAAATGCCACAATCGCTCTTCTTCACTAATTTTTCTAGTATACTGTGTGTGAAAACATTTGACTAAAACCACAATGTGAAGAATTCAACACCACACACGCTTGCTACATCAAGCCTCTTTTGTTTTTTTTATCCGCTCTTCTATCGTCTCTAACATCGTTCGCGTGTTGGTACAAGCCCATATTTAATTATTACTTTTTATTGTCAGTACGCAGAGAAAACTCCCTGTGATTATTTATAACTCATGTTTGTACAGATGTGAGTTCTATAATATTAGATAGGCTATAATATTAGATAGGCAAAGAAGCGAGTCCAAATTGTGCATTATTCCAAAGTTTTAAAGCCAGAAAGTGCCATCAAATGTATGTATGAATAAAAAATGTATAACCGAGCTCTTTCGTGACGAGCACATACTGTAAGCTTTCATAACGTAAAACGACCCCAAAGATGCGGTTAGTAATTTGATAAACACTTTCCACCCAGGTATTCTTCGCGTAATATATTAATGATCTAAAATTGCTCAACACACTTTCCTCCACACCGTGAGCGTGTGTATGTGTGTATTTTCATCATGCACTCAGCATGAGCCAAAAAAATACCGTGCTACGGAAACATTATAAGAATATCAAACTGTATAAATATAATGGAAAAATATGCATGCCGAGAAGTATTAAATGGTCAAAAAGTATATCAAACTATTCAATGCAGATTGCGTTTAAAAAGAGCCCGTCTATTTAAAATTCGATGTATTTGTGCTAGTTTCCGTGTTCAATTAAAGGAATCAAGCGCTTCACAACAATTGAAACACGCTCTAGAAAAAAAACAACTTTTTCAGCTGTCATCTCCATCGTGCACAACCCTCCACCCTTAATTTATTTGTTTTAAGTTCTAATTAAGTGTAAGATACTTTACATTTGTGTAATTGGTTAATGAATATAAGCAGTCTAGTAGAAGCACCGGCGGAAGAATAGAAGGAAAGATATAGTGCAAGAAGAAGTAGTAGTTTTTAGTAGAGGTATAAAAATGGAAAATTTATGAGAGTAAGAGAAGAGAAGAAAAACTGAGAAACTTTCTACGATTTTCTTACTTTTTGAAGGGAATGCAAATCCAAAGTATCATCCTCTTCTTCCAGGAAAGCTGAGCTCGTATTATCTTGGAAGTGACTGTCTGAGCTCATTTCGCCTTTAGTTTCCTAATCGATTACGTATATTGATATAGAATAATATGTGCATAAGAACCGAGTTCAAAATTTTTTCTACCTTCTTTCTACGTAATTTGCTTTCTAAAAAAAACAGAGTATTTGCCAGAACTATAGGGTAGTGCTTATTGAAAAGAGAACAATGCAACCCGCTCCTATGCACTCGCCTTTGTCTGTTACTACAGCTGTACGACGAGGTATGGTGTGTACTGCTAAATCATTTGAGCTACCTCCTCCTGTTTAACTCAAAAATTTCAACCTCCTTCACAAGGGAAAGGTGGAGGCGAAATGATGATGAACAACTAAGGTGTGTGTGAAAGCAAGATTACTTGCTAGTAGTGCGGCCACGAACCACAGGGAAAATATGAGCACCTTGACAACTAGCACGGAATTACTTTCGTCTTCCTCCTTTTACAACTCCTCGCATTTTTTTTGGCTCCTAAGCTAGAAGTTACTAACGTGGAGAATTTTCCCTTTGCGTGGTTGTATGCGAGACTTCATTCGGTGGCCTCAGGAAAGAAGTAATAATATCCAAATGGAAACGGCTATGATTTTTTTTTTGTCCTCCTGATATGTGTATCGTTGGGAAGGAAATCCCAAATTTATGGAAGCTAAAAACAACTTCATATACTGCAAACGTTACGATGGTATTCTGCATGCACACGATCCTCACTCTGTCGCGTTAAAAAACCAGCCATTCTGTGCATATCCATGCTTTTTTATTTCTCCCTCCTCTCCTTCCTCGGAGAACTCCACACGGAAAAATAGTAGTTAATGTCCCTGATAAAGTACTCTCCAGTAATATGTACGTTAAAAATCTACGTATTTTATTGCGGGAGGCTAAACTGTTGTGGAAAAAAATGAGTACACTTACAGGAACACTAATAAAATACTAAACACAAACATTAAATGCTGTAGTACCTGTTAAGCCTTTAATACCATCGTAGCCTACTTGCTCAAAAAAAACATCTTCTTTCACCAAGCCTTGTACGGCAATTGTACAGCATAGAATGGATGCACAGGAAATACGCTTGTGGGGATTACCGAGACCCCAATTTCACACAAGACCATTCCAAAGTTTCCTAGTGGGATTAATACTCACACTGTGAAAAGCATTATACACTTTTGTGTGACAAACCTAGATATTTTTTCTAAGGTGTCTGCTTTGAATTAAAGTGAAAACTATAATGCCATTTTTCATGTCACTTTAACCTTTCCAAACAAATATTCACACGACGTCAATCTTTCCGTGTGTGTGTTTTCCCTGCGTAAAAATGGGAAAAAATCCTAACAGGATACTACGCTTCTACTCTCCAGCTGGTTTTCTACATATGTACAAATATTTTTGTATCTGTGGCAATCTTTTAATTTGCGAAAGTAACATGTCTGGTTTGATGGTGGGTTTTCCGCAATAATTTTTCGGTCTCACGCACACCCCACTAAACATTTTATGGACTCCCGTAAAAGCAGGGGGAGTTCATCAAAGTAATGCCTAAAAACAATGCAGGGTAGCAAAAGTAAACAAACAGAGAATTTCTTGCCCTCCGCAAATGCAATCTCAGTGGAGGAAAACCGGAAAATGGCAAATACAGAAAACAAACACATAGCACGAGGTGATCAGTCTTGTACTTTGGTTCCCGAAGAGTCTTTACTCCTGACCGCAGTGCTTCGGGAATGTACACAAAATGCAAAGAAATGACCGCCGACGATAAAACAAAACTCAGAAAGCTGCCTCAAATCTCTACCCTGTAGAAAAACTTGGACCTTTTTTTTAAATATTTTTCCCCTTCTCAAAGAGTGGGTGAAAGCGAGAAAAAAAATGTTTTTCCCGTATACATCATATCGATCCAGTAACTAGCTTTAGTTTTTCAACTTTATGCATAGTATCTTTCTATTCCAGCCACCAACAAACTGAGAAGTACAAAAGAAAACTTGAATAATTCTTCCACTCCACAACCATAGCTCAAGTAGTGGGGAGTCTCTAAAGACCTAGCTGTTATTAAAACAATTTTCCCTCCACACACACACGAGAGAGACAGAGAGAGAGAGAGAGAGAGAGAGAGAGAGAGTGAGGGAAAGAGAGAAAACAGCACGGCTAGCATGTGTGCTCTACCCGTAGAGTAAAAGTAAGAAAATCTTGCTGGCGGAGAGACGAGAGTATGCCAAAATACATAAGTGTTTTAGCGCAAATATTGACTTTTTGGTTGGTAAACAGGAAAAAAACAGCCAGCATTGTAGCTGGTAGCACAATAGAGAAGGAATAAAATGTTTGGTTACCTTATTATTATTTTCTCCCAAATCCTGCTCTGAGGTTAACTTTTTTGTCTTTTTTTTTTTAAAAAAGTTTAATCTCGCAGCGGAATTAGTCCTCATGCACTCGTGTAAGAAAAAAAATTTCTTACATAACTTAAGATGAGAGAAAGTAGCAGCAACACAGATGAGTGAAGAAGACGGGATTAGAATGGTTTAAAAAAAAAAGTGAAACTGAAGAGAGGCAAAAAAAAATGACCAAAATAAAAATTCAAAGAGAGAAAATACCGCGACCGATATTAAAGAGAATGAGCAGGTGAAGAAACGACAGGTGGCGAAAAAGAGTACGTCCTAACCAAGAGAGAGAGATGAGGTACACTGTAGAGACGGATAGTGAGAGTTGTAGCAACGATGGCTTCTTCTTTGGCAAAGCGCCAAACTTGTGCAGCAGCACCAGAAGTAATACCCTGCCCGTCTCCACTTCACTCTGCTCTTGTACTCAGCCCAGAAGGAGCGGTCCGACTCCGTTCCGTTCAACCAAACTGGCTCAAACTCCGCCAATCCAATAGAGAATCCTTTTCTCCCACACTATATGAAGTCTCTCTTTCTCTCCCTCTCTCTCTCTCTCTCCCTTCCTCTCTTCCTATCTCTCTCTCTCTGGCTTCCCACACAAGTATGCATGAAAGCATGTTTCTGAACACTGGCCTACTCTATTCCCGGTCACGATCCTCCTCATCTCCTACGTCTCTTTAAATGCTTGTTCAACTCTCATTATACCAAAAGAATACCATTTCTCATCATAAACACAATAAGACTATCAATTACTCAGTTTTCCCTTTGACTAATAACGCAGATTCACAAGAAGAAGGGAGAAGACGAGCTCCATGTATGCATGTAAAGGACCCTATATACGCATGTACATGCATGCATAATTTTATTTTCCGCAGGACTATTTATAGGGATCGACATTCTCAAATAACGGGCCTTAATAAGGAGGTATTATTACCATTAACTCAAAATAACATCAACATGAAATAGTAGACGGACACAGTTCACCAGCAACGGATACACAACAGACAGAAGGTGTCACACATATTGTACTAACACTACGTGAGAGAAGGAGCACATTCTCAGGGTATATAATATATAGATAGATAGATAGCTATTTAACTAGCAGAACAGATACAGCGGTACGGAGGATGGGGCTATAATAGTAATTATACTTCCTTCCTATCATCCTTCAGGGTTGCCCCAGTAACTCATGTAGTCCAGCTCTTGCTGGGACACTCACACACGTTAAAGAGCAATTGGACTGAAACTGCCACACAACGATGATGCTATTCACCCAGCTTTGGAATTCCGGGAATCAAAAATTTTACCCAACATGAGAGAAGGAGTTCTACCCTACATTGCACATATTTTTTTTTATGTATATTATATGCGTAATGTGCTCTGTACAAGAACCGTACTTTCCAGGCACGAAGGAAGAGGTGGTGCTGGGACATGTTTTTTTGGATAATTACGAGCTGCAATAACGTAGGATGTAATAAGCGTGACTTGGAGTTCTAGTAGCCTCAAGTGTGAGGTATGAAAGTGGAATACCTCGGTAAAACAGGAGGAATTAATTTCCTTGCGACAATTACATAACACAATTTATCTCCACATGTGAGCGTTGGCCGGAAGGATGTCAAGCGTAACCCGTAGAAATGTAGGCAGCGGGATCATTGCCGGTTGTAACTAACTTATCTATTCCAGCATTAATAGGTTTATTATGCAGTAACCACACAAGATACAACCGTGTGTGAGAGTGAAGGCATTATTTTTCATTAGTTTTAAAATTTGCATAACACAGAAAACATCCAAACGGAAGGAGTTGGAGGAAACTGTGTGAGTAATCGCAGCTTCAACAGAGCTATGTCATGCACGCAACTTTTTACATAGAAACAAAACTTTGTCACAGAAGATATCATGTTGAAAAGTTTGAACAGTGAAAGTATCCTATACATGTGACCCTGACGATTGACCAAGCATGACATGCTGCTCGTCGGTACTGTGTACATTTGTACAACCACTAATAATAAATGCGGAATTACTGTTTTCAAAAATTATTTGTTAAGGTCGTAAACTTTGGGTTTGCCGAATGTGTTGGAAAATGTAACTCTTTGCTACATCTGGATACTAACTACTAACTGTAAGGTACAATGTACCACGGCCAAGTAATGTAAATAACCTTTGGATTTACTCGCGTTCAAGTATGCAATTTTAATGATTACTTCTTCACGGCGTTGAAGTAACAAGGATAGAAACTCAGGATTTTATTTCACACACTTAAAACTACAAAACCATGTGGAAGCATTAAATTTTTACTACAGTTAGAATTAGTCCCTGGCTTAGCAGCAAAATACTAGCACAAGATTGAAATGCAGGAACATAGCCTATATCATGTTAACTATTGCACCACGAGACCTACTACTGCAGTCACTGCACAGTCATGTGTTAGCATTCGAAGCTACTGATACTGATGCCTAAGTGTAAGTAGTGCATAAGTATTACTAGAATTATATTATAAATATTTAGTACAATAAACCCTCAAGTAACTTATGTGTATTTTCCCTCCAAAGTGGCATCAAGTCCTGCTCTCGCTTTCAGTAGTTCCACATTTTGTGCCCTATATTATGCGGACGTTGGCATTATGTCGTAGGCATAGGTAAACGCAGATCATCATGCTTATACAATACCGGTTTTTAAATCTTTAAAAGACTGTAAAGGTGCACTATACAGAGTACATTTGATCACTGTGACTTGCATTTTTGTTTAACTATTCAGTATCCAGTTCACTTTGAATTGAAGGTGAGAAATGTAAACAATATAACTCCAGCAGCCCAGGATGACATGCCACTTGTTCTTGAAATGAGAGAATGCGGATCGTCGAGAAATTTTTAGTTGTTGACTTATAGCCGTACCTGAATTGAAAGAATCCGTCGATGAGGCTGAGAGGGACCGACTTCGGATTCTACTACCCCGTTTCGAACTGCTGGATTGCTTTGATTCCGGTGTACCCTGTGAAATAAATGAAGAATGTTACCAGAATGATTAACATAGAGCCATCAATCAAAATGTTCACAAGTGTTTGATGACACGAACAAATAAAACAACAACTGCTTCGAAAAACCGCTGGAACAGCTGCCGGTTTCCAAAATCATTTTTTTTACATTCGCGGTGAGGAAAACTCACTGACGAAGATAACCTGAATATCCAATAAATAACTCTGAAAGTATATACGTTCGCTTATATTCAAGACTAGACCTACCACTTTTGTTCAAAAAGCACAAGTTTTGAAACCGGTACAAAATTTCAGTTACCGGTATTATCGCGGAAGTGCAAAAAAAGTTCCAAAAACACATATTTCGAAACTCAATTTTTGTCCAGTAAAATGTATAAATTCTGCTTTTGGAGTAACTTTCCAATCTAGAATAAAACACCCTTCCCGTAATAATGAGCTCAACTGACGCACATTCTTAAAGGGGTTCCTGGAACAATCGGTATTTAAGAAAAACTAAGTACAAATAAAGCCGTTGCCTTAGTTTTTTGATTGCAACAGTCATTTAATGAGCATTATGAATTACGCTATTGTTACATTCTTCCCCTCTTTTAATTTACTATCCAGCAACTTTATTTTTACATCCGTCTTTTACATTTTTCCTTTTGAATTGAAAACAGTAAACATCTTACGTAAGGACAACATTATGAATCAAGAAGTGGAACAGAAATCAATAATAATAATAATACTAATAAATAAATGACACATGAACAAAGGAACTCAATAATAAAAAATAGTGAATTGAATAAACACTATATGCTCCTTCTAACCTTATGCATATCACATTCATCCACCTCTTTTTATCTATCACTAATATTGTAATATTCCCTAGCCAAAAGTCCCGATTTAATAATAATTAACGTCTAATTACCGATGGCATAAGTTTTTTCCTAAAACCTTGTATGGCTAAAAATTCAAGTGCAGCAAAAAGGGACAAAATCAACCCAAGAAAAAAATCGATCGTCTTCTGGATCCCATTTTGAGGAAGGTTTTACCGTTTTTTTAATAATCCAATATCCAGTTAGATAATCCAGTTGATTTCTTCAAAAATCAACACTTATTTGAAACCATCAATATATTCCTGATCGACCAAAAAAAAAAAAAAGATCCGCGAAGAATTGAAAGAGAAAAGAAGAAGCAAAAGACAAAGGACGAGGAGAGAGAAAAAGCGTAAATCTGGAAATAATTATTGAAAAAGCTCTCTTACCTTGTGGTGATTGATACTTAAGTCGGGCTGACCCGCAGCCGAGGTCGAAGCACCATCCATGTGTCAACTGTAAAGAAGAGGAGAATGTATGAATTTTTACCGAATTAGTATCGATTTTACAAAACTGTGTCTTTTTTTTCTTATTCCCTTTCGGTATTGTGTATATTATTATATGTACGGTTTTTGCACATCCGCCCACAGTGACATACTGAAATCTAATTGCAGCGAATAGTCGAGGGAGACGGACCAAGAAGGAAAGCCGCAAGTTTCCCACTGGCTGGCCTTCCTCGCCACGAGTTAACCGACAGAGGCACGATGCAGCCTCAAATAGCGGCTAGACCTTCCATTTGATTTTTTTCTTCGCACAAAATCTCCCCCTCAAAAAGAAATATCAGACAAGGACGACAAAAAACGTCTTCAACCTTCAACGTCCACTCAACACTCATGTACTTTCTGCCGGTTATTTATTATCTCGTACGCTTATTCTATACCATTAATTTTATTTCCACAATCTACCTTTTTTTGATCTATATTATATAGATAAAGTCCTTTGAGGCGGTCACTTTCCCAAGTATTTTCTTCTAAGATCCATAAACATCTATTTTTGCCAGCAATATTTCCCGCTAGAAAACTACGACTCGCCCGGATTGATACGAAAGATAAAGATAAATACTGATATGATATGAAAGACTTACTTGATAAAGGAAACGTCGCAGCTTATATCATAAGTCTATTTTTGGCAATTAATTCTTACTCGATTTAAAAATCAATTACAGTTTTAACTATTACAACGCAGCTTATATCATGAGTCTATTTTTACCAAGTAATTCTTACTCGATTTCAAAATCAATTATATTTTTAACTATTACAATGCAGCGTTTATTTCTAAAATAAGACCAAACGGGTTTTCGAACTGTTGAATTGTAGAATTGGCCCGTCGACTGTAAAGTAACTGATAGTTCCTTCAGCCCGTCAATGAATTTTAACAATCGCTTAAGTCTGTAAGTGCTTGTTTTGCGCCCAAAGAAATATGATGATTTTAATTTTTAACCAAGAAACGCTAATATTTATTTGATTATTTATACGAGCTACGTCCCGGAAAATCCAGTAATTTGCGTAACCGCCGCTAGGGTTTTTCGATCTGTTCCCAAAAATCCCACAACTAATTGCCAATTTTGCCAGTGTGTAAGCCAATAATGGCTGACTTTATTCCAAAAAGGGAAAATTGCCTCGAATTTCCATAAAGTAGTAGTTATAGTCGTAAATTACTGTTTTTAAGGTTAAGCACAAGACTTTTAGTGCAGTTTGATTACAGGCTTTTGGTTAACCGCCTATTACACGCCACGTTATGCCCCTACTCCTGTGAGGTCATAGTCACGTGTCGGCAGAATGTGATCCGTGAAAGAAATTCTCATTAGGTCCTTTGGCCTGCCAGGGTGGAATTTTTAGAAATTCAATCCTTCCCCAGTTCCTTTTTACAAACTTTAAGGTCCCTTATTTTAATTGTCGCTTATAAAAGGTTTTTAAAGGATGGTGTCAGGTTTTTTCATTAAAAACCCTGACATTCTTCTCCTTAGAATTCCCTATCACTATTGTAGAATTTTAGAGAGCGAGAGAGAGAGAGAGAGAAAATCAGTTTATATTGATTTTGGCCCGGGTATGGTATTACAGGATTATGGATAATTTATTCTGTAATTCTGTAATTTACCTCGTCCGACAAACGCACACTGTAACTTCTCCTATATAATAATAATTGAGGACGATCTCTTCACCTGGTGGTGAGCACGATACTTTTTATTAATATGAGCCGAGCTATAAGGAGACGGTATAGACACCCTTATTAAAATTGAAAGGAGAAAGGCCGATCAATAAAGTCGTTAACTGGTACTGACGCTGACAAAAGCAAGTGTCAGGGGCTTTGAAACTGTCAAAGTGTGTGGGAAACGGTTTCTGTACATTGCTGCGTACATTATATCCCCTCAACCCATATACCTAAAGGGAAAATGCTTTTTTTAATATTATTATATATATATATCCTGTATACAAAATTGTATTGTTTTTTGCTGCTCTTTTCTTAAGGGGCACTTCAAAGCACCGCACTTCAAAGTCTGTGGACGACGAGGCCATCCTTCATTATTAATTATGCAATGGCTTCAGTTGGAAACTATTTTTTTTTTTGTACATAAATTACATGGGGATTAATTAGGCCCAACAGGGAATAAGCAGAATCCTTGAACTTTCTTACGCAATCGAGATTTCTATTTCCTACCTTGTGCTGTCTCTCTCTGTCTCTCGCTTTCTCTCTTTCGCTAGTCTCTTTCGCTCATGCTCTCTCTCTCTCTCTTTCGCTCTCTTTAACACTCACTTTCTCTATCTCGTCCTCACTCTCTGTCTCTCCTTCTGACTTCCTCTCGTTCATGCTCTTTCTCTCCAATCTCTGTTTAGCTCTTTCGCACAGAGTGAGAAAGATAAAATGAGATGTATTTGTCACTGCTCCGAATACAGTTGATCTCGTCTTTAGTTATTGTTCTGTATTCGTCACCATGTGGGATGGTATTTTTTAGTATTTACGTCGATGACCCAAAGCAAGGAATATCAAGAAGGAGAGCGACAGAGAGACAGAGAGGCAGAATGAGACGAGACGCAACCATTTAAAAAGAGAGAGAGAGTATCCGAAAGCATAATTAGTGGTTTTTATTTCGTAGTAAAAGTATTTTTGCTGCAGTTATTATATGAGAGAGTCTCTAGAAAAATGTTGCTTTGGTTGATGCATTGTTGTTTTTCTTTCTTGTATTTTTTTCCCTTGCCATTACATAAGGTTTTTCAAGGCCATAAATTATGTATACGTCCCTATTCTCTTTGGTCACAACTGGTGCTTCCGTGAAAAAGAGTCTTTCTTTATACCTTTTTGGGCGAATCACGATTTTCACGACCCTCTCAAATCCGTATAAAAACTATAATATTATTATATTTACGTGTGTGCAAAAGCGATGAGAAGGACCATAAAGCACCAAACGACATGGTGTTGTATACATTTGTTTTTCTTGGTGATTTTTATGGAACATTTAGGAAACGGTTCAAATTGTGCAGGGAAATCCCTCTAATACCGTCTTGTAACATACGTCACGTCATGAATTATAAAAGGGGTGGCAGGCAGCCTTGGAGGGGCACAAATATAATGCTTATACATACACACACACAAAAAAAACAAAAGGAGAGTTTTTTGCCTGATTGAAGATTACATATGTGTATAAATGTATACATATATGCATATCTTCCATATTATTATGAAGACTTATTGGCTCATGGGCAGAACTTTAAAGGAAAGACTTTAAAGGAGCAGGAAATCGTTCTTTTAGAGAAATTCATGATTTTAATGTGATTTCTGTGTACTTACCTATGCATCCACGCATAATGGGAGGCAATCATGCCTTGCACGACTGATGGTTGAGACAAGAAATCTAATAATTTACGAGTAACCTCTGGCTAAATCAGTTCCCAGTACTTGAGGTTTTTTTATTCAAGATTGGGCACATATTGGTACTTGTGAGTGTAGCCTGTAGACCGTCTCTCTCTCTCTCTCTCTCTCTCTCACACCTTTAAATGTGACGCAAGTAAATATCTCGACCATCCTATGTGATAATAAGTAAACAAGCACTTCCACAGAAGTGGCATCATTTTTTGCCACGAGCATTGATTGTAAAAAATTAAATATTATTCTCGGTCTCGGTGAAGACCAAAATATGACCATCTCCAGCCAGCGTTAATTCATTTTCATTTTTCCTTAATACACAAAGGAATTAAATGCTGCATTTTACAGTGAAGGTGATCACGTCATGAATGAAAAAAAAAAATGGAGATCCACTTTGTGGACGCAGGGAACATGGAGATGTTCCCCGTGTGAATGAATGCTCGCTGAGGATGGTCACATTGGTTTCTTTACCAGTGTAATTTCTTAAGGACACACATTGCTTTTGTTTGCTCGTTTGCATGTCATAAGACACGGCAACCAAAAATACTAATCCTGTTTGGTATGCCTGTTGTATAGGACAGGAATAAATTAAAAGGAATGATGTACATGTATATACATACATGTCTTTATGTATGTATATGTATATGGGAAATCGAATTTTATATTTATTAGTCGAACCAAATACGTATGGACTCTGATCCTGGTAAGAAAAGTGGATCAAGTGAGAATTTACAATCAAGCAGAACCGAAGATTCGAGTGAGGTTCGTGAAGCTGCCAGTGAGAGGTTAATCGTGGAGGGGGAGTCAGAGCCGAATGGATACCCACTTGTTACGACGGCCCCAGCCGATAACATTGGCGACTCCACTCGTACTCCGCCGAGTGAGTCTGGCGGCGGTGGCGGCGGAACTGAGTCGGACGGCGAATTCACCAAACCATTGGCCACAAGTCCCTTGGAGGTGACCAAAGGGACGGCGGAGTTGGAAAAGAATGATGAGTCTGGCAAGAGTGGGGAGTCAGACAGATCGGCCGATGAGGGAGCTTCCGACGCTGCCAGTAACAGTTCTTCTGGGTCGCATAAGACCAAAAAATCTAATAGATGCCAAGTCTGTCACAAAAAAGTTGGACTTACAGGTAGTCAAATTCCCCATTTTTTCCATTTCTATTATTTATAAACGTGGTTCAGGTCAAAGTTAAGGTCAAAAGGTTTAACCTTGTACCCATGCTCCGGGTTTTGAATTTTTCAGTAGTAATTAGCTGGCACATGACTTTGAACGTTTACATGAATACCCGGGCTTTGACCTCGTCATTGTTGGAGCAATAGTCTTTTGCAATTTACGCATAATTTTTGTTTTATTTTAAAAAAGGCTTGTTCACCGTATCATGTTTTCCATTCTCACAGGATTCGTTTGTCGCTGCGGTGGTTTATTTTGTTCTGTGCATCGTTACAGTGATAAACACCAATGTACATTTAATTACCGAGAATTAGGAGCGGAAGAGATACGGAAAAACAATCCTGTGGTGCTAAGTGAAAAAATCCATAAGATCTAGTAAGATGTTCGCCTCTCAAACTTCCATCTGTATATACACACACTTTAACACTCCGGTCGTCCGGTCATTCACTTCCAAAAAGAAATAATCTAGAGAAGGAATTCCATGTTTCCGTTTGTCTAATACATTCACACACCAAGCTTTCGGAACGCACTGATTGAGAGCCGCTTGATTGTTCAGTAAACTCTTTCAATCTTTTTTTCCAAACGTGCAATGATACTTCCACGTGTTCTTCTTTCTTGATTTTTTTTTTTACTTCCTACACATTTTCACACCTTGTATGCCCGGAAATTCAAGAATTTCTTTCATACGCCTCAACAATTCACCTGACACTCATGCAGCACGGAATAATAAATTTGTCGGGGGAGTGGGAAAAAAAGGTATATTTATATACATATAATTAGATGAAACACTTTTTCTCCTCCGGTTTAAAAAAGGATTTAAATCAAAAACATTCATTTAGCTCCTGTGCAAATGATGTCATAAATATTACTCAGATGTCGGCATTGATGCATGAGATTAATATTTTGAATGCTCTTATACCCACGCATTTGATATTTTCTTCTTCTGGTGTTATGCATGCTCTACATTCGTGCATATGACCATTACTTACAATTTATTGGTGGAGCAAATAGAAAGCTGTCTGAACCTTGCAGTCGTAGCCTACGACCGCATCATATTTTATTTACTGGGCTTATTTGATCTACGATGTATGTATGAGGAGGGTGAAACAATAATTTATTACCGGGAGGTTATTTCACGACTGGCTACATGAGGAGCAGGAGTAGTTTAACTAAATAACAAATATAGACTTTTCACTAAAACTCTCTTCATACATGGAAGGGAGGGTGGGGAAAAGGTAGGGTGGGGAAAGTACATTTTTCATCATTCAACCAATTTGGAATGCACATGAGGAAGGTGGGAATGGAAGGTAAATAAAGAAGGTATAAAAAACAGACGGTGTTATGCATGTAAAGCACGCATATGTAATATTCGCCAGTTATCAGGATGCCCCAGTCCACACTGGAAGTCGACTCTGGAAGTCGGAGGAAAGGGGAATGTTGTAAAACCCGGGGATACCGGAGGAATTTCCCCGGCACAAGTTGACTTGTTGGTTGTTTTATGACAAAACAAGAGAATAAAATCTCTGTGGTTGTATTCTTCGGTGTGAGCATGGGAACAATACATGAATGCATATGTATATATATAAGCATATGGTTGTCGGAGAGAGAAAGGTTATTACTTACCAGCATCCATCACCCTGAGAAAAAATGCACATGATCACCGGTGTAAACTCCCCAGCTTTCACCACATGTGCGCGCACTCCATAGGGAGATGTATTTTTTGGGGGAGGAAAGAAGGAAAGCCAGAAAGGAAAGAAAGATCTGCAAATTACAAGGAGAAAGCAACCACCCTGATTTTTTTTGTACCAAATATGTCTCATATGATCCGATCCTTTGTAATACTGTTGTATACATATATACATTATGTATATATGCTGGAGCAAGCACTGAGGCGATGCAAATACGATTATTCCCGAAGACGTCCCCTCTCAGGCTTTCGTCTCGCTCTTCAATTGGAAAAGCCATCACTTCCCCATCTTCTTGATAGGTCCTCATGATGGTGCATAAAATGACAGTAATTATGTATTTGATCATCCTGCTCCCAATTCAAATCCTCTTTCCCCCTTTAAAAAAAATTGAGAGAACGTGAGGGACGTGAGTGAAAAAGTCTGTCTCGGGATGAGATTTATGCATGGATGATTAGGAAATTCCCCTCAGCCTCATTCACTTTTGATGGAAGATGAGTTTTGGATATACTTTTCAAATCCTCCCATTAAATTACAAGCTATTCAAGTTTCCAGAGGAGAAAAAAAAAGTACTCACCATTATTACCAATCGCCATGCACAAAGATATGTTCTCATATACTTAAGAATATTTATGTTTCAGCATTCATTTCATATAGATATACATATGTGTATATATATCCAGATTCAAAGATTTTATTGGCTGTTTTTCTTCTCTTATAAATTAGTAACATTCGCAATCGACTGCAGAGCTTTTACATAACATTTGAAACATTGCAACTATGCCACGATAACATATAACTAACAATAAAGAATCACTAGGATTTTTAGCACCAGTGTTTTGGCAGCAAAATTGTGGAAAATCAAAACCGAGAAGTTTACATGTTAAGTATTGAAAGCAACCAGATAATAAGGACTGATTTTCCCCGTGATTTTTTCTCTCTCTCTCTCTTTATAATAGATAACAATATTAATTGCTAAATACTATTCTGGTTATTTATACTCGTATAATTGTCGATTCCTCGTGAAGAAACAATTTATACAGACAATGCAACATTTGTAAATTTTTTTAGCCTTTGAATTTGCTAGAGTAAGCTTTGCGTTGTTTTTTCCTCCAGTTACAATAATTACTTTTTACTATCATTAATACTATTAATACTTTTTTCTGAAGAACTGAATCGCTGAGATATTTTTTACGGCATTGACATTCGTTATAAGTCCTCTCAATCAGAAGCCATGTACTTATTACTTGGTTATTATGATTAAATTAAATATGAATTTATTAATCATTATGATTTGTTAGTTCGCTCCACTGAAAAAAAAAAACTTGACAAAGCAAAAAATTATTTCCAGCACACCCAAATAGCGGTGTACTTCACAAGCAGCAAGAAAACATGACATACCGCTAAAAGCTATATAATCTCTTTTACACTAATTTTTTCTTCTTCATCAACGCAGTTATTAGGATATGTGCCCTTAAGAAAATAGTTAAAACTGCAATATTTATGTATGTATAATAATCAATATATTATGTAATACATCTATGAAGGTATAGTAACAATGGCTATATATTTTTTTTTGTGAAAACAGATCTTTTGTTATTATTGCTTTAGTTCCTTTTGGCGTCCTCAAAAAAATTTTTGTTTTTGAAAACTCTTGACATGACCTCTTCGTTGACATGTTCTTCCACCAAAAAGTCTTCATCATTACGAAAAAGGCATCCATATTTAACATTAACGTATATGTATCGATTTTTCTCCTATTCGACACACAATTTATGATTTCATCAGGTAGTTTTTTTCCCTTCTCATTCATACAAACATATTATTTATTTTATGGCTGAAAAGTTTTATTCTTATGTATTTATATTTTTTTGTATCCTTTTTAAACGTATATTGTCTTGTTCAATTTCTTCTTTCATTTTTTTTAAACTTCCACTTTGAAAGGAGAGCCTGGGATATGTTCGTCACCCCACTTACAGATTATTAAATATTCTCCTCGATCACGGACAACGTAATTCACCTGTAAATAAATGCATAAACAAACATTTCAATCTTCTCCTTCCTCATGACACACGTCAATTTTTTTTTTCAAGGTTGCTCAAATAACCAAGAAAATTATGGATTGAAAATACTGAGACAAGAAAATGGGCTGTCGTACTTGGTAATTATTCTTTCCCATGTGCTTAATAAAAACTTCTTCGCATGGTCCTTTTGGTCCATAAACCCCAACGTAAACGATATTATTTCCTGCAATAAAGGAATACAAGATTCATCAAATTGGAATGATCATAGTCTGAAATAAGGTCATTTTAAACAAACAAAAAATAAATAGGTTTTGAGTTTTTGAGATTGAACATTATGTATTTACCTGCTTCGCTGGCATTGATAGTGAACTGATTTTGCTTCTGAAGGTAAGCTTTTTTGAGTCCTAAACCTTTACAAGTAACTTTGGATGCATCTGACTTGAAGTGAGGCAAGACGGTGCCGTAGGCACTTCGACCTTTCGAAACTTTTTGGACAGTTTCCACGACCACGGAAGAAGTCTCCTGAGCCCCACGCTCCGCCACATCTTCACCCGTGCATGTGGCCTTGAATGGTGAGCCCACTATATGGTAACCATTGTATTTAACGCTGATGAAGTAATCTCCGGGAACCAGAGGTGTATACCTCACCTGGAAGAGCCAAGATAAACAAAAATACGACATCAGTTGTATTTTTATGATACATATACATTAAATATTATTATTTAATATATTATAATTATATATTAAATAATTACAAATATATTATTATTTATCTAAAAATATTAGGGATTATAAATTATACCTCCCATATCAAAATTAGGACTCGTAAAATAAGCCAAGTATAACGCCCTTACTAGCTATACAAACTAGTATGACAAGCTAGTAGTATTACAAGCTAGTATAACGCCCTTACTTTATATCCTTCATCAACATCCGTGCAATCCATTGAAACTTTTGATGGTCCATCTATGGTAACGGCTAAATGTCCGGCTCCGGCAGAACAAGTGTCAATGATGAAATCTGTCTTCTGTCCACTTTTGATTTCCTGCAGACCTTTCCCTGTCGCGTGGACTGCCGCTGGATCCGCGTCATCCTTTCCAACCTGTCCAGGAGAGTCTCATTAAATTTCACGAATAAAAGTACGTTTACAAAAATAAAAAGGGTGTACTTAAAGGGGGAAATGCAAGGACTAAATCCTAAGTGAAGGACTGATGAACAAACCTTGATACGGAAGGGGGAGCCAGGAATATGAACGCCACTGAATTTGACATGAATATTATGGATTCCATTCTCATGGGGCATGAATCGAACGCTGTACTGATCGTTGTCAATGGGTGCAATAAAGCAATCATCCTCCAATCCGGATGGGGACACGATCTTGGCATCTAACTCTCCTTTGGCCCCATTCTTCCTCACGATGAACATTGACGGCTTGTTCGACTGACTTCCAGAGTCTGGGAATTGGCCGACTTCAACCTTCCTGGCTTCACCCATTGCCGGAGAGATGTAGACCTTGTAGGGTGAGTCGGGGATATGCTGATCATTAAATTTGATTCCAACTCTGTACTCGCCTGTAAGGAATCATAACAATATTTATTTTATAAGACCAAAAAAAAAAGTGTCTCTTCAAACGTGAATACAAACAGCGTGTGTAACACATTTGGGGTAACTTCCAAAATTTTGCCAGGATTACATTTGACACGCTTCTCTTTCCTCCACTTGTCTTTTTTTTTGCTTTCTTTCTCCTAATGTTCTATAAACATGGTAGGGGAAAAAAATTCAAGAAAGTAATATTTACAGTAGGCAAGAGCGTGAATAAAATATTGGGGGTGACAACTCTGTTGATTTAAAGGCCCTGTCATACTCTCACACACAAGTCCAATGCTACACAGCCATTTTCTTTTCCTATCTGGCTTACAGCCAACGGAGGTTTTGCTAATACGATTTCAAGGATGAAGAAGTCGCTTCCGCTTCCTTCGTTGAAAGCACTTTCAACGTTTCAACAGGTAATCGTCTTATGTGGACCACTACAAAAACCCCGTGATTTTTTTCCGGTTCCCCCCAAAGTGGCAGTGAAACTCACCATCTTCTTCGGCCTCTCGGGGGTCACCGGCGTCACGGGTAATTTCACGGGAATTACTAGTCTTAAGCACAAGGGTTTGCGAACTTATGAATCTTGTAGCCATCTCGGGGAAGAGCACCAGCGCATGTGAGGATCGTCCAAGGAAATTATTACGGAGAAAAAGGGGTATGGACAACTGGAGGGGGGAAAAGACAAAAAAATAAAGGATGTCTCTCTCGTGCCGAAGTTTGTAGAAAGTACGGTATAGTTTTAAAAAAAAATTTGGCTACACACTCCTTTTCCTTCCCACATTTAACACATGATCTTCTTTTAATAGATTTCCAAAGTGTAGAACGTGAGTGAAAACCAACACCTCCTGAGCTTTGACTTATTCCTATGGCCGACCAGCTTAGGGCACACCTCAAGATTAATGGTATGCCCGATCCCTACAGTAATTGGCTGATACATGTCCTCCCCGCAGATTCTTCCTAAATAGATGTCCAATATCGACATTTCCCCTCCACCTTCTAGGAAGAACACTGTACTTTTTTGGGGGGATTTATCTTCCCTGGGACATACATTTGTGTTTGTGTACATACATACGTATGTATACGCGTGTCCATACATATATGTAATGTATGGATGAAGATAGGCTGCCGTAATTAGGTTATAGGAATGACATTATACCTGGTTCAGCCACAAGGTAGCTAACGTAACAGCTTCCATCCTTCCTGTCTTTGAAATCGATTTCAGCCTTGCTAGGCCCTTCCACGGATATAGCCAAGGACCCGGCTCCGGCTTCCCGAGTCCAGACATTAAATTCTGCCGGCATGTTCTGTTCACCCCGCTCCAAGCCGGGCCCTCCTGCATGAACACGATGAGCACCCCCATCTCGGAGTGGTCCAACGGTGAATTGGAAAGGTGATCCTGTACCAATCAATGTTACTTTCTTAGACAAAAGAGTACGCACAAAAATACCTTCTTTTTTTTACCCGGCTTTTAAACACATTTGAAAGGGATTTGAAAAGGGCTTGAAAAAGGATTGGAAAAGAAAAAGAAAGGGGAAAAATGCTTATGAGGACCCACCTGGGATATGAATATCCTTGTATCTAACTGACACGGTGTGGACACCGAGCATTTTGGGGACGAAGTGCACGGCATAGAGCCCATCTTCCACCTCATTAATTTCCGCATCCTCGGTGATCCCACCCGGAGATGTGACGGTGGATGACAAATCAATGGGGGTGATGCCTGGCATTTTGAATGTGAGTCGACATTCCGAGCCCACCTCCGTGACGGGCACGGCATCTCTTTGCCTTTGAATGCGCTCCCGCTGTCGATTGGAGCCCTCCCCACCCACTTTGACGGTGAAAGGTGAGCCTTCCACGTGATGATCCGCAAATTTCAGATTAAGGATGTAGAAGCCGGGCTCCGTGGGCTTGTAAGAAATATTTAGGGTTCCATCATCCTGATCCGCACAATTGATTTCAGCTTTGCTCGGGCCCTCAATTGAGAGTGACAGTCCACCATAACCTGCGGGGAATGAAGAAGAAGAAGAATATTAGGTACAAGACTGTATATGCAATGCAGGATCCGTGAAAATCTAGGGAGGTATACAGGGACGGCATTTCCGTACTCAGGCATTAAATTGGTTCCGTCTTAATGCATATGTACGTCCATGCTAGTCAAAGACTGAGGAAGAAGACTGAGATGGGAGATGAAAGGCTTGAAAAGACTTGAAAGGCGAGAAAAATCTCTAACAAAGACATGGAGGAGGTTGAATAAAAAAAAAATAGAGAGGAAGTTTGACGGGAGTGAAACAAGTAAGAGTGATCTGATCAACTTCATGCATTTAAATTACCTGCATTTCGAGTATCGACATTGAAAGTGTTCTCCTCATGGGTCTTCCCCTCATGAAGAGTCGTTCCATACACGGCAACCTTCTTGGCGTCACCCACTTCCTTGTCACCGACGGTAATTTTAAAAGGAGAACTTGCTATGTGCTTCCCCATTCGCTTCACTGACACCGTGTGCTCTCCCACTTCTCGGGGGGTGAAAGAAATTCCTGTTTTTTTTAGAGAGAGAAAGAGTGAAAAATTCACATGACATTATTTCTTTCTTCTTTTTGTATGTTCTCAAAAATAAAATGATTTTTGGTATCACGTTGGAAGAGATGAAATATATATATATTTTCCATAATAAATACATAAATTGAATTGATGGGAGGTAAGTACCTATGTTGCCATTAGGGAGTCTCTTGAGAAAGCAAGGTTCTTCCAGGCCGCTGGGGGCACAAATGGAAGCATTCAAGGCACGTAAATCTTGTTCAGTCACTTTACCCGGGAACGTCACCTCACTGCAGGAGCCCACTGAAATTTGATTTCTTTTCCTACCTTCCCCCGTAATTTTGGCAGTGTAAGGACTTCCACGGATATGCTTGTCTCCAAACTTGACAGAGATTTTATATTCTCCAGGAGCCGTGGGAAGGTATGAAACGGAGACGGTTCCATCTTTATTATCATGGCAACTTATTTCAGCTTTACTTGGACCCTCGACAGCCAGTGACAGGCCGCCTGAACAAAAAATACAAAAAAAAAAAAATAGGACACATGGAAATCATTTGATATACATCATTCTAGTTTTTTTTACCACTAAGAATTGAAGGTGACAAACTTTTACATAAATATAAAGCATATAAGGAAGGGGGAAAACGTACCAGCTCCAGCTCCCTTGGTAGAGATGGTGAAATGACAGGGTTCTCCACTTACTCCATGAGTAAGTCCTGGTCCATAGGCCGTCACATAACCGCTAGAAATCGTATCCACGTGGAATTTGAACGGTGATCCTACACACATGTACGGGAACACATAAAAGACATTGACAGCTGTAGTATTTCCTCCTTTGAACGGTAGTATACGAGCAAATTTTCGGATGTAAAAATAAAACTTTTGTAGTTAAAAAATAGAGTAACGTAAAAAGAGTGGTTTTTTACGACTTTTTCTCAAACAGATTGTAGCCACATGAAGAGGGAGAGATTTTTTGGTTTTTTGATGTAAAGTTTTGTAAAGGACTGTATAATATGAGGTAAAAAGGGGGAAAAGTACCTTGAACATGCTCTCCATTGTACTTTACATTAAGCTCATGAAGCCCTTCCTCCTTTGGTTCGTACCGCAAACTGACGGTTCCATCCCGGTTATCTTCTATGATGGGTTTGTCAATGCTTCCACTTGGCATTTTTACTTCAGCTACAATGTATAACAGAAACATAACGTCATCAAAGAAGGTATTATTATAAAGAAAGGAAGCCAACAAATTTCAACCTCTTGAGTTCTTTAACATGTAATATTTGTAGTATGTACATTTTAGAGGGCCTAATGACCATCATTCCCACTCGTGTTTACAGGGAATGTGCGGGTGGATTTCAATGTCACTGTCATACTTGAGGAATTACTCAGGCCAAGAAATAAAAACTTTCTCAACAAATATGTGGAAAAATTGACAACTGTTTTTCATCCCGGCATATCCCCAAGCATTTGTCTCACCCACGTGAGATCACATAAAAAGTTACAGGAGGATTTTTATCCTTGTTGCTTTGCTCCTATGATGGGCAAAATTGTAGTCGTATGAAACTCTGTCATGGTATTTTTTTTTTTGCTGGCTGTAAAAGTGATGACATAATCCACAAGGGAAAACAAAGGCATTGCAAATACATGAAGTCAGATGTAAATAAAGTTTGAAGCTATTTCAATCATCATTTCAAGTTGTAGGATGGGAGCAAGGGAGGTGAATGGCAGGATTATTTGAATAGAAGGATTTTAGTCATCAGACCTGTTTCCTCCCTTTGAATATCAAAACATTACATACACAAAATCCGCAATTGCCTTCTACAGCCCTGTAATGCCAAGATTGTGGCTCGAGACGGTAAAAATAACTCGGGTGTCTCATCATTTCCCTTGCGTGGTTACAAATTCTTCCCTCTGTTCCTTCCCATGAAAAATACCACCGACCGGAGATTCAAATATTTTTCTTTTTTTCCCCTAACGCATACGCGCTTCGAATCACTCGTACTTAGACCGTATGCATACTATTTTGTTTTTGAGATGAGAAAATTAATAGAGTTGACAACATATTAATGACACAAATAGTTCCGTGATTGGCAGAGACCTACATTTTTAGTGACACTCAAACATTTATATTAATTACGGCCAATCATTTCTCAAGCCTACATACATATGATTCTGGGAGGACTATCAATTTTTCAACCTTATCCCCCAGACGCAGGTATGTATATACATGTGCGTGTAGTTGTTATGACTTGTTCATCTCATTCAAACCTCTCATTAATCCCCACTGTAGACCTCACTTAAGGCTCACTTTCATTTTCTACTCTCATTCGAGAGGGAGAAAGGAGGAGTAATCATGTTTATATTTGGAACTGTAATCCCTCGGAATTAAGCGCTATTGCAATCTGTACGAATATATACATATATATACATACATATATTTATGCTTTCAAACTTTCAATGATAAACATTTGTAGTTGCTTTCTACTCACAATGTGTCCAGCCATAAACCAATCAATTATGGTTTCACAAGGGATTTATAAATCTGTGGTGACACCGATCATTTCATTTGGTCCATTCATGTCACTCTGATCAACTAGCTAAATGAGCTAAATCGCCTAGCGACCCCAGATTTTATTGAGATAATCATTAATTGTGACACTTCTCCAGCAGAGATCTGCTGTAGTAATTTAGTTAAATCATTCTCCTAAAGCAGTGAGCCGTGTACATGTGTGGTATATACATACATATGTACATACATAATGGAAACTGCATGAGAAAATTCAGACCCTATTTTATGATAAGCTTCAAAAATTTTCAAAGGAAATGTTAAAAATCTTTGACCAAAGATTCTGTCCAACATTTTGTCAAGGATTCATAAAATCTGCCACAAAATCCTGGAAATATGCTGGAATGTGATTTCATCCTGCCAATCCCAGCCCAAGAGGTTGTTGACATCGGAGAAAATACAACGAATGCCGAGATAAAATCCTTTTTTTTTTTACCTACGACGTGTCCACCAGTAGTGGGAAGAGGTATATTATGCAATTGAACCGGCCTGTAAGTGGTGCTGGAAGTGGTTGTTTGCCCTGACTTGGTGGTTGTCCTTCGGGTGGTTACGGTTGAGCTATTCCTTTGCCTTTCAATGCGCTCCTCTTTGCTGTAACTCCGGGTTTCAGCCTATACATTTCAAAAAAAATAACATAATCAATCAACATTATTCGTCCAAACAAATTGACATTTGGATGGTGAAAGTTTTTGAGCATGAAAGTGGACAGCGAAAAGAAAAGGAATACTCATGTAGGAAGTAGTAAGTTGTATACGGACTTAAATAAACAAAAAGAGCGTATGAAGATAAAAAAAAAGGAAAGTGATGCAGGAACCTGAGGGGTTGGCCAAGGAGGCCATTGGTAACGAAAACCTCTGAGATGACCATTTTGGGGCCAAGGAAAAACTGGTCCTACCCTATCCACAGGAATGAACTGAATCTGACGACTGTAGAGCGTCATATTATGATTCTTTGTGAGTGTGTGTTAAGTATGTGCGTACAATGAGAGATAAAAAGTAGCCACTTTACACGATGCTGATTGTTCTGATGGTCAAGATCAACTAACTATCATCGTTTGTGGCTAACCTTTACCCACACAGCTGGCTGTGGATACTCGTGTTAAATCCCTGTTCTTGCGTGTGTCAGCCTCTCATTCACTCTGTACTTTAACAACAATCAGAGAGAGAGAGAGAGAGAGAGAGAAAGAGAGAAAGAGTGAATGAGGTTGTGCAACTTTATATTCCATGGCTTGAAATATTTTTATGGCATTCTTTCTGAATCCACTTGATATATACAGTCATGGTGAGTGATGCAGTGGCTGACCCAATACGATTATGCGGTATTCCAGGCTCTTCATCATCATCATCATTATTATTACATCTCCGCATTCCCTGCCTCTTTGAGAGTGTTTTATATATTACATTTTTATCGACCATTTTTTTTTGTTATCCCATCCCATTTTTATATCCTTTTCCCATAATCTCCAAATCCCAGGGATTTTGCAGATGAAGAGTGCGTGCAATGTCTTGTTGAATAACTCTCGGAAATTGTTTAAAATAGTGAGGCACATCATGGGGGAAATGGGAGTAAATAGAGCTCATGGGAGTAAATATCCCATTAACTTCCTCCCTCTCAATCCTCTCCAAGTTGATCACACTGGAGTCTTTTTGAGGGTTTGAAGCACGGATCTTCCCATTTGTGGTATACTAGCACCTATATGTGTATAATACGATATGTCCTTCAACACTACGAAACATATTGAGGCCTCCCGTTGGGCTTAATTTGCCACATTTAACAAAACTTTTAATGGAAATGGAGGTAGTGAAAAACTTGTCTCGCAATTATTCACTCTTGTCCTTACTGAATGGCTGTAAATTAGGAGAAGTTGAAAGAGAAATTTCACTATGAGGGAAGGAGGCACTGAAAAATATAAACAAGGGTCTTATAAAATTGACAAGGAGAAAAAAAAATAAGGATTTGAAGTCATAACATAAATTTGAATCTATTTTTTTGCACACTCACACACATATCACACCCAGTTTTTCCCCATTCACAATGGTCTTTAATTCACAAGGAGGAAGCAGCCTGGCCTCATACTAAAAGGGTTAATCAGACTGTCGCGTCTTCTGTATCAGTGACACCATGCAAACAACAAGTGGGGCTCGAGTGAGTTCATTAAACATGGCACACACATGTACGATGGCACGGTTGTAATCGTTATTTATAATAACAATCACAGTTTTTTGTCTGGCTGACACAATTCCAACAATTCAAGTGTAAAAACTCATGTAGTTATGCATTTGGCACCGTGAAAACGAATAATTATTTATTATTTATTAGCATGTACTCCCATTTCCTTTCTTTTTTGTTGATTCTTCCCCATTTCTGAGAAAGGAAAGAAAGAGTGTGTGACTAGACATGCACTATCTCTATTCAATTATTACCATAATAAAAAATATTGACTACCAAACCCTGCCAAGTGTCAACTCTTTTATGGTTCAGGTGGTCAGCGAAGGAAAGTTACGGAATATTTTATCTTGTATTAAAGGCATCGTGCACTGTAGCAAACTGGTAAATATTTGGGATAAAAGGTCCTGTAGCCAACAATAATTCTCGTCCTCGAAATATCTTTCGGGATACCAAAGCTCTCAATCCCAAAATATATCTTTATAAAGCAGCATAAGGTTTAGTTGATTTCAGCTTATGTATTTTAGATTGACATAATTGTTTCTTTGCACTTGCATTTATATAAAAGTGCCAAACTATCCAGACATGCCCAGGATCCGTCCTGATTCAACCATAACCAACAAAATCTGGACAGAGTTCCAGGTAATTGCTCCATAAAAACGCCCATAATAAATTATAGGACACCTGCAGTCTTACTTACTTGAGTGAATTCACTTATTATTATTAAAGAGGGAAAAAATTATGGGCCAGCTTAATTTCGCCATGTAATGACTGTCATAAAAAGTTTCATTCAGCGTTTGCAAGTACCCAAAGCAGTTTAACAAAGCTACTTTGGCTACAGAGGAAGCTCTGCGAGAAAGTAATCAGTCTCGTACAAAATGAGGTACGCATTACTCCTCGTAAATGCGGCTCACTTTCTCATTCTCGTAACATACCAATGGAGCTTGAATTAATTGCTACATTTCCCAATTTCACGATTAATTAACAGGAAGGAGGATTAAGCGCTCCATGTCTTCTGGGATTAAAAGCAAGTTATCTTCAAGAGTCTTGAAGAGAGAGAGAGACTAATGGACAAACTAATCTCCGTGCCTGGCAAACGCCTGTCTCGCAACTGTTGCTGCCAGTAAACTCCCGTGCCTTAAAATTTACTGGGAGTTGGAATAATTTCATGTAAAATACAGGGGAAATATAGGAAATGGAGTGGGAATATATATCTGCATTTAAACCAAAGTGATAAAATGGGAGGAAATTTCCATTAAATGGTCCATCAAAATTCTCATTGGGCTTACGAAGTATGCACTTTATTGGTAGTCTCCTGTTACAAAATTATTTCAAAGAATTTATCAGATTCTAATTCATATTTTTTTTTGTCATTTTTCTTGGTATTTAGTACGAGATTCTCACCTCAAAGCTAACAGTCGTGTAAATTACAATTTTGAAGGTAGAAAGTAATCAAGACTTGAATTCATTCCTCTGATTACAGGGAGAAGTAACTCAAGGAGTAAAATAAAAAGGCTCACGTGAGATAAAATGGTGTACATCAATTTTGGTATTTCTTATGTGAGAAGAAAAAAAAATGGGGGGAAGCATAAAAGCTTGTGATCTCCATACATGTTGGATTCAATTAGAAAAAAAGTAAATCTTCCACAGAATTTCATTCTCGGTGTTGGAGGCCGTTGTTAAGGAGAAGAGATTCGGCACGACTGTCGTACGCTATATAGAATAGTATACAAGGACTACGCACTATAAGGCTAGTGCATAGGCAGTGGCATGGGGCATATTTTTACTGCACACTAAACTGCCATAAAACTCAAGTCGGATGTGAAAGTAACGGATGTTTTCCTTTGAGTCATTTTTGCAAAAAATTTTTCCTCCACAATTTATGGATCTCATGAATTTGAAAGAGAGAGAGAGAGAGAGGGGGGAAGAAAAAAATACATGGATCATTTTAATAACTTTTGCAAAAAAAAGGTCTGTATAATTTTTTTTTTGTATGGAGAACATTTGCATATGGACTGGTCTTTTAAAGGGTTGACTATGTACACATTCGTTCATAATGATTTGCGAGGAAGGAAAACCCTGAGCCATACTCTCAATGGCTGGCATCACATAATTCATTCACGCACGGCGAAAGGCCGACACTCCCGCGAATCTGTACACCACAATTGTGTCATCACCCAAGAATGCATGATTGATCATCCCCAAATTTTCATAGGGGGATGTGTATCCACTAATGTTTGTCTTTGTGTACCTATATGTCCCTTATATATTCGGAATTTGTCGTATCCCCCCGAAAAAAAATATTTTTGCGTATAGTAGAAAAAAATGACTCACAAGTCTACAATTTTTATACTCGTTTGTCCCAAAGCACAGTCAATTACTTCCTCTCTGCCCATTTTTTACAAAGTAACATCACGTCACTCATGAACCAACTCCCCCTGGATTTTATGCTCCCGTAAGTGTCCTTCCTTTCATATCTATTAC
>JAQGBT010001093.1:0-36282 GCA_034698585.1 Disparrhopalites patrizii
CTCTCTCTCTTTCTCTCTCCTTCTCTCTCTCTCTCTCTCTCTCTCTATCTCTCTCGTCTTCACTGTCTATCACTCGCTCCCTGCCGTATCTTTGTGGCTGAAATTGGTAACAAAATACCTGGTGATACTAGAAGTGATGGAAGGTATTGGAGATAAGGCGGAGTGCTATCCCCTTTGTACTGTCGCCTGTCTCTCCAACACCTTTTCAGGCTCCTCTTATTACAAGCCCAGGAACTGCCATTTGCCCATAAGCCCAGAGCTATACCTATTACTCTTCCGTACAATCTACAATGGGACAGAGACAGTCGTAAGTAGAACTTTAAAATACAATCATTCTCCTTTTTCTTTTTTTTCCTGTGTGCACGAAGCTAATGGCTCCCGTACTTGTGGCGTCAAATGAGAAATACTGGCCGTGTTAATCTTCTTATGGAATTGTGGTCACTCCATGCCGCCCCACTCCTTTTTTTTTCCTTCTTCAATACAGGCTATTTATTGCTCGCAAAAACGACTATGCTATATACTCACATTTATTTGAAAAGCAAATTGTTACCTGCAAATTTCCAGGGATGTTTTTAAAATGAATGCATGTGATAACATATGTACGTGCGAAAATTTAGGGGCGGCTTTTCTTTGCATACAATGAATACTGGGGGAAAGTGTTTGGATTAGCGAATTTTGCGCTTTCCCAGTGGCACCTTCATGTGATTCACATGCTGCCATCAACTTTCAACAGACATGATTACCTGAAAAATGACATTGTTGTAGCAAGAATTGTTATGCAATAGTTATTTGCTATTCCCGTTATCATATCCAAAGACTATGTGAGTTGTAGTAGCAAATAATTCTCCATTTCTCCTGTATTTCCGAATACTTCGCAAGGACTACTGCATTGAAATGGCTTTGGGTGACAAAGGCATGTGGGCTTCCAATGGCACCAACCGCGACCTGTGTGTTCAAACTGTCAATCAATAAATAATTGCTGAAGGCAAGTAGGAATGCACAAGCTGGAACGGAGTGGGGAACAATGTCAGTTTGAGAGAGTATGTACACAAATGGAGGGAAATACTCATCCCTCTAAATCCAGTACAATGTCTGGTTTTGTACGAGTGATGTAATGCCAGTTAAATGAGAATGTTTGCACAGTATGCAATTGAGAGACTAGTGGCCCACATTCCCTTCAAGTATCTCCGTGCTAGTCGTCGGAGATCCATCTGGACGAATTGTAAATTAGGTCTTTAGGCCATGCCGGAGCATCGGCTGCAATCCAATTTAAAAGTAACAGAAAATTATTGTCACCTTATTTTAATGGCACAACTCGGTTCGTGAGCACAAATTCGCAGTAGGCCACACACACTCTGCAAATATTTGATTTTGAGCGAGACATGGGATAAAACCCTTTTGTGAAATATGCCGTCCACATGTAGAAAAAAACAACATTTGTGTGATTAAATAAAGCGGCATTTGAAGAACAAAAAGTTTTATTGCGTACACATTTCTCGTTACACATTATTACATAACTCACAATGCCAAAAAAAAAATTATAATTTACAAACAGGCGTATAAGTATGCAAAAAAAACTTTTCGCTATTATGGTGAAATTTAGTCCACGTGCTAACTAACGACTTGACATCTTGCTCGAGAATAATTTTATTTTGAATAGCGGTTTATGTATAGCTTTGACACTACAAAATCATCATGCGGCACTCACGATTTCTTTTTTTTTTCAAGTGAAAAGTATGGCATCCACGATCTTCATCAAGTCTCACATTTCTGGACGAGCCTCAATATTGCTTATTGTCCTGTGGACGAACCACAACGTAATGCTAATTAGCTAATTAGTCGTATCCAACATTTTTTCGGGTAACCCATGATTTTCTCGGCCCTTTATAGCCCTGACGTGAACATAAAGCGATGAAATAAGCACGAAAATACATAGGTGAACGCCGGTGTAACCAAAATACAACTTCATGGGTCAATAGAAATAACAACAATATTTTTTTAGACTTTTTTTTACGTAGTATACACACGTATATTTATTTCCAAAGCCAAATATGCACTAACATTCATACTGTGGACAAAAAGAGTACACTTCATTCATCTTATTAACTTACACAATTATTATCAAGAATAGGTATTGTTTCAACTGATAATAATATATTAAATATATATTATGTATATATGTATACACCTACGTAGTTTTTTTTAGTATCATAAAATAACACTTTGTCTAAGTCTCATGAATTTCATGATTGAACATATTTATGTATTTCTTTCACTCGCATTTTTTTCATTTTAGTTCTTTAAGAAAATATTTATACACTTTACTTTTACTTTCTCTCTCTTTCTCTCTTACAAAAAAAAACCACATACAGGAGTCAATAACCTTACCCTATCGTCTTTGCTGTCATCTTATAGGCGAGACTTTTCTCAAAAAATAGGCAAAAATCCTCAAAAATATGTGAATGCATTTCTCAATGTTAGTTCCTATTTTAGAAAGTACTTACTGTACACAAGTTTTCGCCAACGTTCATTTGCTTTTGCCGGTGAGGTGTTTTTTATTTTGCTATTGGACCCTAGCAAATATAAGCATATAATAATATTTTCTATAAATAAAACGAATTTTACATTACTATGCCGTACACTTTTACGTAAGAATATGCATATTTTTTAGAATGTAACTTTTTATTTCCTTCCGAAATTGCCCCGCATTTGCTGATATCTAAAGTTGCTTATGGTGTTACAGTAAATTAATGATGTACAAACGTGTTTCAATTAGAAAACACTATAAATAAGATTAAACTCTAGAAAACGAACACGTGTTGTATTTATATGGACTGAGTAAATCCATGATGCATCTAAAAGTTCTATAGCGGCATTTCAAGCATAGACATAGAGAGACTTAGTGTGCTTCACATTGCTTCATGCAGTCATCTCTCTGGCTCAACGAGGTCTGTGCCTCATCTCTGTCCGAGAGGATACGGTAAAGCACAGAAGCGTAAGGCGTTCTTGTTCTTATATGGGGAAGCATCTTCAAAGGAGGTAAGTAGGTAAGCAAATAGGGAAAGGGTTAAATACATACTTTTTTACAAGTTAACTAACTTTATATAGTGTCTGCGTGTACTTCTATAACAACAGCTTTAGCTTTGTACACAACGTATATCCTCTTCCGTCGGTCCAACTCTATAATAAAAATATTTTTTCCACACCTTCATTTTTTTCAAGACACTTGTTCTTACGTCCTCTCTGCTCTCTTCAAACCATGTACCATTTGCTTTTTAAACAGCATACTAGAGTATACTAACTAACAGTACGCTAAAGAGGTCAACATTTCTACAACACTTTCTTTCCTACCCTCCGTCACATTCAAGTCTGAATCAGCGCGAAGTATTTCCCTTTGGTCTCTGCTGCGCAATGTCCAAAAAAAAGTGGACAAAGAAACATAATTTCATACAGCTTGTTTTTAATTTTTTTTTTCAGGATCGGGAAAGTTGAGAGGAGAGGATGCGAAAAGAATTCATACACTCGACTTATCCAAATAGAAAACAAAGTAAATAAATACACTTAAATAACACAATAATTAGGTATGTCACCATGTTTGGTCTTCTTCCAGGGCTCGAATGCCCTGTGCAAAAAATCAATAAACGCAGCATCAAATCTCTGCTTTGCTGGAAATGAACGCCACTTTGTTTTTTTTATAATGGAATTTATTTTGACACTATTTGAGATCTCTCATCATGCAAATAAATTCACCTTGATATTTTGCAATTATTGCAATACCTGTATATTTATATATTTTTTTAAAATATTTATATAAACATTGGAATTTTATATCCTGGGTGAGTGTACACAACTTTAGCTTTTGTTCCTGTACAATTTGTTAAACAATGTTCCCTGTTTCTCCTAATTGAGTCAATCTTTATACGTATGTATATGCATAATGTTTTTAAAAAACACGTTTTTTTACAAAAAGGTACAACTACAATCTAACACCTACAAGTGACCTGCTATGCTTCATTTTATATGGCAGTCAAATTCGCCTAGGGGTTAACCTTTTGCTTATAAAAATAACTATGCATACATACGTAGGTATAGGTAGTTGCTGTACACAATTCTTGTGCGCATAGTATACACAACACGTACATATGGATGGGTTATTACTTCAATTATTATTGGTGATTATCATCATAAGAAAATAATATTATTATTGAATAGTATAAACTTTCTCCGATTATAATGTACTGCATTCGTGTACTGTTTTTTGTGTGATAAACAGGAAATAATTCAACTGTAATAAGAAATGTAATAAATCTTCTTGAGTAATGTAGTAGTAGGCACATTTTTTGGAAATGGAATTCTTTTTATTTTGATCAACGAGAATGATTTCATGGACGTAAAATTTAGTCTGCGTAGTTTATAAGTGATAATGATGCAAATTACAATTGTGGTCACAACTTGTGTAATCCATTTGTTATTTTTTTCGGAAGTAGGAATTGAGCTGACATTATAGTTTTTTTTGAACACATTAAGCTTACACGTATGGTAATGGTCCTCTCTCTCTATCTACCTAATACACACGGGTAATGATTTTTAGGCAAACAACAACATTTACAATCCAACATTCTCCTTTAATTTCATAAGCGTTATTTTATTTTGACAACAAACAAACAAATGAATACCAAGGTTTATGTGCAGGATTCCTTTCCCCGACTCAATTTAATGGTCGCGGTCCTGACAATTTTGTTTAAAAAAAAGTTCGGCTTGGCATTTTTCTACGACTAACATACAGAAATGAGTTTTGGAAATATTTTCAGCTACGATTTTCATACCAGTTGCAAAGCACGAACCTAACTTAAGAGTGACAACTATTTATGGTTTGGGATTCCTCCTAATTTAGTGCCGGTCATACATAATCTCGGTACGCTGGGAATGTTGTAGATTTTTTGTAGCCGGTAAAAAGCTCTCAGTTCGGAGTTATATCTCTGGCTCTGTCTACCGTAACTGTGTTCGTAACCATTCAGGTATTGCTACGAATTTAATTGTACTATCAAGAATCCCTTGTAAGTAAAAGAGCGGTGGCATCGAAGTTCACACTACATTAAAAGGTAAAGAAAATATAGTGATTTGTTTGAAAGACATTTTACTTTAAATGCATAATGACAACAAACACTGTTTTTGCGGATAACTACAGTATACGCTCGGCAGCGTTCGCTCCGGGGTGAGACGATGTGAATTAATTTGCACGAGAAATATTTTTAATTAGGAAAGACGAATACCGCCCCAAACATCCGGTACACCTACCTACGGAATTCCCAATGGTATGAATAAGGCAAAAAATCTATGGTAGGATTCCTCCTTCATGAACAAGATGTGGAATTACTACGTTACTGGAAGAACGATGATTTTTAATGTGATCAGTCAAGTAGTTATCTCAGCGACTCGGGGTCTCACTTATTGCAATATGGTAAACTTAACGAAATGTAGAGGTGGTGGAGCGGAATAAAAACCTTAATGGTAAATATCATTATTTTTTTTTAACAATTTAAGTGTCGAAGGCTGCCTATGATGTAAATTATTATATGATCATAATATAATAATAACAAATAAAATGTCAGTCAAATCTGACTAAACGACTAAATCATCATAATAGTGTATATGCATTTGTAAAGTTATGGATGAGTTGATAATTGTAATATTCTTTTTTTTAAATAATAAAAAGAACGAAAATTTTATACAACCACATCTCTTCCGTCTAGTCGTCGAGCTAAATCTTGTACTAACTCCCGGAAAATGAGTGGGTCCATGTTGCGTCCTAATTGGTACAGAATAAACCAATCCCCGACTTTACACTTATTGGCAATCGTGTTGATGAATTGAGGATCCGCCAAACGAGCCTTGGAGCGAAGGAGGTGAGTGCGAATTTGAGGTCCCAGCATCGTGGCCAGACGGTAAATGAGGGATGCCCCAGAGATGACGGCAACAATGATGAACCAGAACCTACAGAGCACAAAAAAATAGGAAAATACGTATACATTAACGTGAGCAAAGATACAGACTTCCAGAGCAAATCGAATCTTGATATGACCGCAAATTTCCCTTCCGACTAACTTTTTTTTTTATGGAATTCGCACTCATTCCTTCAACAAATAAATTCATAGCCTCAAGGCCTAGCAAATGTCTTCCCAAGATTAATAGTGTTCAAACTCTGCGAGTCACAAGCAGCAAATTTCAGGCCTATAATGCATTTTTCTCTCTTGCCCGAAATTGCAATTTATTAAATTACATCTCCCCAGGCTATATATTTAGCTACAAGCTTCATTAATTTCACGTTCAGAGTTCAACCAAGTTCTTTTCCATAACCAAAGATGTTGCTTGAAGAGGAATGCCGCCTTTATTACAAAAACATTATCAATGGCATCGAAGTCAAGTAGTTCTAGAACTGCCTCAGGAGATACGTGCATATGATTTCATACACAGCCCTCCGTACACGCATGCTACTCCATTAAATTTTTGTGTCGACGCATCTTTGTGTGTGATTCTCGTCGGACACATTCTTTCCTTTAAATGTTCCTTAACAACCCCTAAAAGTCTCATTTTCTACTGCTCTTTACTCTAAACGCTCAAATGTTACAGCTCCTCCAACCCCTGTATTTTTTGTAATACAATAATTATTTCTTACCTTGACTTTTTAAACCCAAAAATACGTACATACGATAGGTGTACAAAGACTCGGTCTCAACCATTTGTATAGCTTATATGGTCACGGTAGAATGTTAAAAAAAAGAGAATCGGAAAGGGATGAGGGAGATGGGATACATCTTCCTACCCTTTCTATTTCTATACTCATGCTCCGACACGTCGGGGTGCATATGCATGCCCAACCTACCCGCTCTGCTCCTATTATTCCTGAGTACTTACACACATATAACTCATCTTCGACTTCTTTTCGGATCCTGCCTCACCACATTAACAACATCCATAACTCTTTTTCCGTTTACAATAATATTTCTCTTTCCCTGCCCACCCACCAGACATTCAACAAGATTTTTTATGACTCCTTGACAAGACTTACGACCCTCTTCTGTACAGAAAATACGAATCATCAGTACGGTTTCTTTCCCCAGTATATGTCTAAATTGGTACGTATGCCTGTATGACATGAGTATTACGTAAAAGAATGCCACCAACACTTTTGTTATTACCCACTAAAAATTACATCCTACCTACCTACTGCTATTACCACCACTACTTCTTTAGAAGACTCCAAAGGTGGTAAAAGAACACTAGTAGGAGAAGCAACAAGTGGTTGCATTCTTCAAGCTTTAAAGAGCACAAGGGTGCGCGATGAGCAGACGCTTCTTTCAACGCTAGCATCTCACTAAGCCAACCGACCGAACCACTAAGCTTTGTAAATGTGTAAATGCCTGTAGCTACTCGCAACCCCTCAGCAGTTGACTTAATTACATTATGCAGGCAGTCCCTAGAAGCCTCCATAAAATCCCTTAAGTCACAAAAAAATTCATTTGGAAACTGATCATATGTACATACTACATACATATATGTATTATGTATATGTTATATGTACATGTTTTGCCAATTTCTTTCAACAAAAATAGAAATTCTCTAGTTGAATGGATTTTCTAGCGCCGTAAAAGGCCTCACCTTTGACACACAGTCACTTATGTGTGGTAAAGTCTAATAACAGTTGACAAGCCACGTGAGTACGTAAGTAAGTAAGTATGCTAGGTAGGTATAGGCATGTGATGTAGTACAATATAACAATATTTGGCTTGTAAAATATACGCGACTTTTTAGCACACTTATTATGTATGCGAAAGTGAACTTGTTCAACACACAAATAAAAGGAACAAAACACGAACTGCTACAATGATTAAATATGGCATTCTGCAAACCCCAACAACTGCGCCCTCGACCTCTTCCCCTCGGTGATGAGGATGTGGTTTAAAAGATAACAAGGGTTTTAGAAAAGAATCGAGACAACCATGAATACTAGTTCAAATGGCTTAGGTATGAATTATAATACGACCATTAAAAACATACTAACATGTTCAATAACAAAGAGGAATAAACCGAATTTTGTATTTTTAATTTGAACTGCGAAACAAGTATCAGTTAAAGCTCTTCAAAACTCGCGTTTATTTCATTTCATAAAAGTACATGAGTATGTTAGAAGAATTAGATTGACGCTCACATGAATAGTGGAGAATAATAACCGTAAAAACCATGGATTCGATTGAAAACAGTTGCAGACTGATATTTTGAAACCCATTCCAGAGGCTCGCATTTACCAGCAAACACATGCTTGCCATGCATAAATACTGTGAGAAGAGTGTCGTAAGCATTACCTAATGACCTCCACTAATAAGATAATGAGTCAACGGGTTGCATCTATTCTTGTAGCTAATAGTTTCTGTAGCTATTAGACCTTGAATGAATGGTCGTTCGTCGCTCCTGACATCTATTAACTATAGTTAAGTGTGCATGCTGGTTATACTAATTAAATTACAACTTTGCACTGGCCTCTCATTACGTGATGAACGATTAACAAAAATGTAACAATATAACTGTTTCGCTAGTTCTTCATAATTTTGTTCCCATTATTTACTCCGTGAGACAACAATGAATCTCATTCACCGAGGTCGCACATGCAGCAAATATATCTAGTTCTTCTGATAGTCTGCTGATCCCAGTGAACACGCCAGCATATGTAAACTTCAAGGCTATACCAAATTGGGATATGGAGTTAAAGCTGATTACTTCAACAGTGATTTGTATGTTTGGCCGTGAGTGCATGCACTGAGCCACTCAGCTGTTAATGCAGGCAATCCGGAATGTAAATCCAACAACTGCCAACCGAGCAACATCTATTGAACACTCTCTCGCCCACTGAAAACTGGCAGGGCACTATGACGTGCTTAAAACGGAGGACGCTAACAAATGTGTAATAATAACGATGTTTATACTTCTTGAAAAAGCAAAGAAACTAAGTGAATGCTTGACAGGCTACCCTTTAACATCGATGCTGAATATCATTAAATGAATTCTCCATTACTATGCATCACTAATACAGTAACAACGACAAAGCTTAAAGAACATACCACAGGAAGACGTAGATTTTCTCGTTGACAATGTTCAGTGGCAGAACGCAGAGACCATCGTATGGCACAATATTTCCTGATGGACCGTATTTGTTGAAAGTGCATTTGGTGACTTTCGGAAACACCTTTGCCATGGGGTCAACTCGATTGTACGGGTCCTCCTCGGTAAAGGCTAACACTTGGCTACCGTAGGTCGTGAACTCATATCCCAAGAACATATCCATGAAGAAGATTTGTCCCACCACATTGACAAAGTTCAACAATTCACAGAAGAAGAATCTGTACGCGTAGAAGTCATGATTCTTAATGTTTGACACAAAGTAGTCGAGAATGAGCTTCTTCCTTCCACATTTGTTATCCTCGTCAACAATGGGACAGTTGAGATCCATCACCAACATCTTGACACGACCCCCTTCCCACGTCTTCCAAAGGTAACGGGGGATGTAGAATAACAACGCTTGGAAAAACAGAACGAAGCACACCCACTGGTAGTATTTGTGGTATTTCACCGAATCCGTTTTACTGGTTACACCACTAACTCCCGGATGCGGCACGACCGAGCCTGGTAAGAGACGCAACAAATAAAAAAGGATGATGTAACAAAAAATGCTTTGAGGTATACTCCCGAACGTAATGGTGGCAGACACGCGCGTCAAACTCCGATTCAAGGAACATTATTACCCGGTCTTACAAAAAATCTCCCGACTGTCTGCCTTCTGCCAAGCTTTTACCCCGCCACTTTTTACATTGCCAGTGCCTGTATGCCAAACTCCTGTCAAAGCCCGTCTTTCCGCAGACGGCATGCGTTTTAAGACAAGTCCGTTTACACGCTCCGTGCATAAACGTAGTAGAACTCTCTCAAGTTTCATCCAAGTTGCAAACGTAAACACTTTCGTTCATTCATAAAAATCTCGCATCTTTCCAAGTTCAAGACTAAACATTTACCTCCACATAATTGCAACCCGTCCCAATACAAATGTATATATACGTTCTTGTTTAGAAAAACAAAAGCCTTTGACTTACCAACTTCAGCGCCCAGTTTGTCTGGCACGGTGTAGGTTGAATGAATCCAGCAGTATGTATCCATAATATCCCCTCCGATGGATGAGTCCACAATGCAATCGATGGGATCTCCAATATATTGACGAGACGTGACCAAGAGCGAGAAGGCCACCAAAATGATCACGGTGGCTTTGTAATGTAACCGGAATACATTATTATCAATACAAACTTGATCTAGTTTAAGAAGCGACTTCACCGACCCGAAAACATCAAACATTTTGGCAGTGTCTCACGACGACGAAGCGTCGACTTCCGTCCCCAAGAAAAAAAAACAACAAAAAACAATAATAAAAATAAATAAAAAAACGGGAAATCAACTATAACACAGAAGGAACACAAGAAAAGGGTTGATTCTTTTCCTGCAAAAAACAACAGAAAGAATCACCAAATCCTTTAGTCAATCAAACTTCACTTGGCAGTGGTTACACTTATCCTTTTTTTTTTTTGTTCCGAAAAAAAAGAAAAAATTACAATCCAAAAGTCTTTCACATTTCACAAATACACCGCGTGGAAGAAATAAATTCTGGTCACTCCTGATATGTGTTTTTGTTTTTTTCCCCTTTGACAACAAGTATAGTGAGTGGAGTTTGGAGAGAAATGGACGGGGGTTGTGTGGTGGATTGCTACCTTCGGCCGTCTGTAGGCTCACTTTAATCAGTGCGCTCAGAATGAGGCTTTTCTCGCTTCCCAGCCTGCTCTCTCCCTCTCGCTGACAAGAATGGAAAAGGGGAAGGGAAAAGGCAGCAGGCACAATTCTCCCCCATCACAACCACTTCACCTACAAATCTCTCTCTGTCTCTCTCTCTCTGTCTCTCTCTCTCTCTCTCTCTGTCTCTCTCTCTGTCTCTCTCTCTCCCTTTGAAAAGCATAGTCAGGAAAGGAATAAAAGAGCCTGCTCACGGTTGCCAGATGTATTAGGGGCAGAAAAGGCTTGGAAGTGCCACCCCCTCGAAGGAATTGCCTCCATCCAGCCCCGTACACACTCTGCAGCCCATTTAACCATTTAACAGAGTCTCCGTCCCGAACACATGAAGACACATGTAGCGAGAGGATAACTGCTAAACACAATGCACATGGAGCTTTTACTATTTCAGGATAATCCTAATCACCTTCCTATCCACTCCACCAACTTCCTCTAATCCATGTACATATACCTTCCCACATATCCCCAGTCCCCAGTCGTCTCCCTTCTATTACCCAGCCAAATCTGGGGATATATACAGAACACATGGGTACACTCACATTTAGCTATATAGAAACCTCATTGATAACATGGCTATATTTTGTGGGGGTTCACATGTACACATTTGTACACACAATCCACCCTTGACGCACACCAAGCCCATCACAACCCCTAAAAGTGCATCGGGAATCATCCGACGGGGTGACCATCATTCCGGTTCTCGCCTTCGCCGGGAGAAACTCTCTTGGGAGGGAGAAAAACAGGGAGAGAAACTTTCTTGGGAGAGAAAAACGGAGAGAGAAACTGAGAGAAAAAACAGAGAGAGAGAGCAGGTAGAGAGATAGATAGAAGGGGAAAGGACGGGCAGAGAAACTCCCAGGGAAGGAAAGATGCGTCAAGGAGAAAAAGGAAGAGACTTTTTCATGTAATATTTTTTGTACACATCATTTATTCCATATTTCATAGAGTCCGAGAGAGATAGTGCACAATGGCTTTTTCCTCCTTTCTCCAGAGAGCCACGTCCGTGAGTGTGAAGATGAGAATGTGCGTTGGAAGGAACAAATCTCCTCCATGCAAGAGACTCTCACACACGTGTTTTACTCCTAGTGCGTTAACCACTTTAAAGGATACATCAGATTTATACAAAACAAAAAATAGAGGAAGAATGTGTAGAGTAATACACTCCTTGTATACATACACTGGAGCTCAGCTTGACCTCCGTGTGTATAATACCTTCTCCTTCCCAAAAAATGTGAAGCATCTTTATAAGCCCGGCACTTATACAGGGACGTGTACATACTCAAATCCTTTGTCCCTTTCATGGGAGTCAGTCCAGAAGAAGTTGGGACTGACTCACATACAGAAAGGATTGAGTTGAACTCCAAGCTCGGAGCCTGAGAAAGTCTCGACCATTATCAAAAACTCTTTTTTTTTTACTTCTTATTTACCACCAAGTAATAGGAGGGATAGTCTTATAAATCTGGACGTGTATGTAAGGATCTAGAGGGGGAGAGAGACATGAGCTAAATGGGGAGAGGAAGAGACCCTTACACGACCCTGACTCGGAAAGCTTGGCCTATAGTTTTAATAGGTATAAGGGAGTATATAAGGCTGGAAGAGCCCTAAATACATTACGTGCATACGCGAGCTGGAGTACCGTGAAAACGTATAATTTAGACAAACTGTGTTAGATCTCTAATGGATATATAAAGTGGAATTTGCCCTACGTGATTACCTTCTCATCAAGGAATGAGTCCGAGTAAAAAAAAAAAAGTCCCTGTAACCTTTTTCTCACTACATTCTATATTATAAGGGAAGGGAAATTTTAACTGGCTCACAGCAGGGGTACCAAAGAGGGATCCGTGGATGTACATACGGACGCATGTAAATCCTCTCCAGAAGACTTCTCAGAAAGAAACATGCCTCAACATCTTTTTATTCATTTTCCCTCTATCCAAAGACAGGGCTAGGGATAGGAGCAAGTTCCAATTCATGTGCATACACGTTACTTTTTACAAAGTGAAAAGTTTGTTCCAAAAAAACTCCAAAAAGAGATATGCATTTTGTATTCCCGCATCCACCCCCTCTCTTCCCGAACCAAAGAAAAAAAAAATTGTAAAAAAAAAAAAGAAAAACAGAAAATAAGAAGAACACATGTATACTTACGGAGACTGAAAATTTTGAGAAAGCTCAAGTTACCCATATTTACTTGGAGCTATTATAAGTACACAAGCTCCAGCAAGTCCCATTCTCGAGCTTTCCAAGAGCGTGAGAGAGACTGAGAAATTTTCACCCTGGTTAAAAATACAAAAAGGTCCTTATAAGTGTAAAATACATAGTGATTCTCATTGCTTTTCTCAGGGTAAAAAAAGAAAGCTCTCCCCTTCTCATTCCTCGGAAAAAAAAAATTTGAGCCACATGAAAATCGTCTCCATGTCATTTCTGGGAAGTCTTTGAAAATAGATGATGAGGAGGGGAAAGAAAAAACTTTTCTAGGGCATGGAAAAATGTGATCTTCCATGTCACTTCTCCATGCTTTTTCTTTTTCCGTCCCTGCTTTTTCTGCTCTACGACACAGCTCACAATCCGTAAAAAGACATGGCGACTGAAATAAAAAACACCTGGGAATTTTGCTCTGTACAAGCTTTCCCGGCTCCACACAAATTATCGCCTGTTGCTTTCTCAATCGTGTCCTACAACCTACGGCCTTTGGGAAAACTTGTCACCACAAATATTTTTTCCTTTTATCCTAAAATCGACAAAGATTCTCCGACTACCCTGTACATTCATGATTAAAGACCACCGGAAATGCTAATCGAGGCTTAATGTTATCTAAAGGTAAAAAAGTAAGCATTTTCCATTCAATTCAACTTTCCAATGAAAATATTGAAAAGAACGATCTAACGAAAGGCCTCGGGTAAAGGTAAAGACCCAAGACAGTCCAAGTGAAGAGGGAAGACGTATTTTAATTTTTAATTAAAAAATAGTTGTTTACTTTACAATTTGATTAAACATAAAGAAGAAAAGAAATGAGAAAGACAGACAGAAATGAGAAAGAGAAAGAAAGACATAAAGAAATGTTGAAATTAGTTCCGTCAATGTGAAATAGAATTAAGGGTATTTTTCACCACAAAGTAAGAATTTATCCGGACATTTCGAGACGTGGCTGCATTCTGTCAAATTGACTACACAAAAAACGGTTTCACTCCAAAAATATTCCGTGCAGGCTTAAATAAGACCAACAAGGTACCAATAGGGCGTGTGGGCCATTAAAAACCAATAATAATCCGATATAATTAGTAGAACATTATTTAGAAAGGCAACGTTGTCGAAAAAGAGAGGCAGAGACAGATAAAATCGGAGACAAAAACATTTCCATTTTGCGGACCTCATTAAGTGAACATTAAGAGGCACTGTTGGACCTAAAGCCAGCTATTCCAATCCACCAAAGAATATTCACAGGAAACCAAACTCCCAAAAAAAATAAGAGAAAGATAAACACACAACTCCGTCTCGCCTTGAACATCATGAGAAAGAGAAATGAGGAAAAATAATTGCACATACTCACTAACCTTTTTGTAAAAGAATAAATACTCTCTATAGTGTCTACTGTTTACATGCAAAAACAACACACACCGGAGGAAGGGAAGAGGAATAAGCCGTCAACCCTTTTAACTCCATCTTACTATTAAGTGCGTGGGTAGTTTCTACCTTTTCCAGGTTCCTTCTGCCGTCTATATTCTATGCATACACCAGAATTACTAATGATGATGGGAGTAAGTAAGTGTGCGTGCAACAGCAGCCACCAGGAGTAGATCAAAAAAAAAAAATTAAAGAAGTATCTTTTTCCTCTATAGAACGGGCGGGGGGAAAAAATGGGAAGCGACAAAAACCCTTAGGAAGTGCAACCACTGTGAAGTGAAGGAAGCAAAAAGTCTATACAAGTTTATTACGGAGAGAGAAAAACTGAGGAATCTTCTTATGTGTAGAAAAAAAGGAAATAAAACTTTTGCAGCCAGTCAGTGAGTGAGTCAATGAGAGGAAGAAGAGGGGAATTCCTGGGACTTCCCGCCTTTATAGCTCCTTCCTCTTCCCCGGCACTCCTCTCCCCTCCAAAAATTTACACTTACTAAAAAACACTTTTTAATTGCGGATTCACAGGGATGAAAAGATTGGGAATGTGATAAACCAACTGTTACTCCGGCCAATACACAAACAAACGAAAGAAACGCATTTTGGATTCGAATGTGTTTCGTATAGCATGTACTTATAGTTACAGAACATGTCCAGTGTGTAGAAATTCACGTGTCACACCTCCTGCATCAAATCAAAGGGGGGAAAGCCATCCGGCGTTACGATACATTGCATTTTGTATTAAATATACTTGAGGCTGATGAAAGGAAAATACAGTGGAGGAAGACAGGACCAAGAATCCAGGCGCTTGTCCCGACTATTAATAACGCTGATTGTTATGATAATAATGATCAGCTTCATTTCCGACAGGACGCTCTCCTCCTTCTACTATTTATTTATACAAAATAACATCCCCAGATGATCTGTCATCAGCAAGCATTACATGACCTTTCAATTACCTAAAAAAATCATGGCGTTTTCCCTTCCATGTAGTTAAAAACTGTCTGTAGGAAACAGAAGAAGTGATTGCAGAGGACTCATAATTACTGGATAAAAATCTTCTCAAATATCTCGTGGCGAACCAAAGGAGGAAAAAAAAGTAGTTGCATGCTTCACTTCCCAGCTAAATAGGGATAATAATAATTATTTCATTCCATGTACTTCAAACAGATTTTCACCGATAGAAAATTACTACGTATTAAATTCTTAAAAAAAATCCTCATGATTATTTCCAACCTCTTATTAAATGCTAAAGGATTGATTATTACTCTCTCAAACTGAATGTGTTTTAAAAGGAACAAGTACCACCTACGAGGTGGAGATGAGCATTTACAGGTAGACAAACACGAGCTTTTGGATGCTTATTGTTAGATCCAAATGTAAATACCATGTTCAAAGGACCCACCATGTGCCTTGAGAAGCAAAGGGAACCTACGTGGAGGGGGAAACAAATGATTTCATCATCATTTACAGGTCAAAGGAAACACTTGATACACCTTCAGGATCAATTTTTTTTAAGGGAAAACGAGAGAAGATTATTTTATTTTCTCGTATAGACAGCAAAAAGCATTAGTCACTATCAACATCTTTCCAAAGTCATCACCATCAACCCTCCGAGTATTCCGAAGGGGCAAACAAGACCATTCCAGCCCCCCACAAGTCTATTCTGCGTGATGGAAATGCGGAGGGCAGGAAGTTTATCTATTAAAAAACAAGTACTTTTCCTCGGAATGATAATCATCATCGTGTGAGGAGGAAAGTCCTCAAGAAGGGCTTCATCATCAACCTTCATCTTTGGTCAATCCCAAAATTCCACAAAATCCTCGTCAATGTCTGGTATTTTCTGGCTATTTGTATATTTTAAATAGGAATTCCTTGACGCATTCATGAGCACTTCTATTTGGAGCATATCGCGTCTGCTGGTCCCTTTATTTATTACATGAGTAATCCTCACAAGAGCGCACTTCCCTTCAATCAGCAGTGAGTATCCAAATAAACGATGACACGCAGAGCTTCTGGAGTGTGTTTCTTTGGAAAGGACCCTTCATCGTCACCCTCAGGGTAAAAAGAGAGAGAAAGAGAGAGAGAGAGAGAGAGAGTACGAAATAAAGATCTTGGTGTGTGATCACCCACCATTCTACGAAGTTTATTCAAGATGTCACTTGACCGCATGCGTCTTATCATTATTTACTAAAAATAAATGGCTCCGGAATTGAAGGACCCACGGGCTGAAATAACAAATACAAATCAATACCCTCTTCAGCCTCAATATTTGTGTGCATGCGACAAATAGAAAACAGCCAGGACCGTGTATGATAATAAATAGACATGTTAAACAAAAATCACCATGAAAAGGGTTAGTGTGGCTAAGGAATTTTGTCAAATGCAGTCACTGTCATTTCGAAGAAATAGGAGCGGCCCCACACCGATGAGTCACATCGACGTTATTTTGGGTTTATTGGCTATCACGGAGAAACCGTAGTCTGGGACAGGCTGGCTCCAGAGGGTTCTGCAAGCAAAAGGACATCGTCAGGACTGGTTTCTTTAAACCTTTGGACAATTTTAGTCAACCTTGCCAAGCAATTTTAGTCAACAATATCTATTATTTATAATACAAACTAGAAAAGATTGGTAACACATTGCATTTCGTGTACATCGATGAATTGCTTATCCAGAAGGACCTAATACTCCATCAAGCACGGGAAAGTTTCATCCTAGTGCATAAAGTTCCCAGAATTATGCCAGACAACAAAGTTGGAGATGGAAATGGTGGGAAGATGACCTATTGAAATGAGAAAGGATTTGCTTGCACCACCACATGCTTTAACGCAAAGTGTAAAAACCTGGGATCCTTTGACCCAAGCCTATGTATGTACAGAAGATATTCCAAATTGGAGATAAAAAAAACGCTGATCACAAGCTTCCTCGAAAATTCCTAGAAATGCGTGAAGTAAGAGCTGGGCGATGGAGGAGATGTGGAGGGAGTGAGTCACCAAATAATCTTGGTCATACATAGGAACTGTAAAACCTGATTCATAAATTTGTTGAGAGGTAGGCGAGTATGCAAATCTGTGGGTAAAATCGTATATAAATTAATGTGTTTCACAGATATTTCCTTTTCCCCCCGTCTACAAGAGTCTTTTACCTGCGTGTGTATGTACCTCCCTGCCTACAGAATTATAGTTAGCAGAGAATGTGTATTCATTATGATGAGAAATTACCCAAAGGCCATGGACATAGATAATGCATCAGACATAATGCATTTCCAAATATATCAAAAAAGGAAGATGTGTGGAGGGGAGAGCGAAGGATCACCAAAAAGTCTCTTGCACGCAAACCCTTTCCGCCCCACAGCTACACGGCATCTCATACAGCAATAATACTATTATTCTCCGTGTAAACGTTGGCTTTAAAGGACGGAATACACCATCTTGATGAGAATGAATAATGAATTCCGATGAGGGGGAGATCTTATTATCAAGCTGTTATTATTGAACCAAAAATGACTGATAAATAAAAGTAATCACTAGGTCCATGCATCAAGTGCACACAGGTGAAGTCCTTACACACATCAAAAATCTACCCGGCTCAATAATTAATGAGCAAGGAAGCGTCCTCTTTTAACAACAAACATACAAGTACTTTCTCTGCCTCCTTAATCCCTATTTTTAGCACCATCACAAACATTTCGAATCAAGTGCATTCACATTGTGGTGCGAATTTTTTGTCATAAATGCAAAGCGTCGGGAGAGAAACATACTTGCATATGTCATATGTGTCTGCATTATGTATGTACATATGTATGTACATTATGTGGATTATTATGCACATTACATGTATGTGCATTATGTGTATTATTGTATGCATATATTATGTGTATATACATTCGTGTGCTAATGTGCCGGACATCATGTGAAATGCAGGGCGAGTTGAATTTCCAAGGCACCTCAACCGATGCGAGTCCTAATGTGTTCCTCGTTAAAATGTAAACAAACTGTTTCGTAGGACATTAAGTCAACGGCACGTCCGGATGTCTGTTGGAAGTACCAAATTAAATTGATTAAAAAAACAACCTCAATATAATTTTCCTCTAAAAATAAATCAAGAATGCTTCGATTAGATTTAAAGACTCCTCACCATTTTAAGCTGGGGTATATTTATTCTTTATATACCGGGACAAGGGACAAGTTGGACCATGTAGGGAATGTGTAAAAATGCAAAACAAGCTAAAGGTTGTTACAGCTCTGCTACGAGAGATTCTACTACCAACTTGCCGCCAGCACCATAAAACTTTTTTGCAATTTGATCTCCCTCCTTCGTTTCATTGTACTTGTGTAGGAGCGTATCTATGTGTATAAGAGTAGACCTATAAGTAAGACTTGGGAGCAGAACCATTGCCACGAGCGGTCAACTACCCCAGTAAACATGGGAAAAAAAGGGAGAGGAAGAAAGAAGAGCATTAAAAGGCATTCAACAGATGATGTGAGAATCAAGCTCAATTGTTTGGACGTGTGCGTGTGTGCTCATAATACAATGAATATTCTCCCATTTTTCTCTCTCTCCACTCACTTTACTCTTGATGTAATATGAATTGCATGGTGAAAAGATTCCTATAAAAGGATCGCAAATGCATGGCCATCATTAAATTTGTTACGATCCCTCCATCACAACTATTCCGCTGAAAAGAATGCTTCAAAATGTAACCAAATCTCTTCGTCAAATCTTTAGAGGGGAGAAAAAATAAATTAAATCCCAATTGGACCCAGGAATGACGCATCTTGTTTGTCCATACTCACTATTTCATCCTGGACACTCATTTCAGGGATCAAGTTCTTTCCGCATCGGCTGTCGTGGGGAGATGAGCGCTGGAATCGGCTGGAGTATGTGTGATGAAGGCCATGGAAAAACAAGGGAAGGAGCTGGCGAAAGGAAGATGATCTAATCGAAGAATCCCTAATCGCTCATAAATGACAGGAAATTATATATTGCTCGAGCAAGCAGGCTTTTATTTTGATAGGAGAAGAGATCAAAATCATTTGGAAGCAAATTGAATCCTTTTATCTTTGCAAGCACCCACATTATTGTAAGTTCAGAAAGGAGGAAAAGGAGAAGGAAATGATTAGCGGTTATTTTTGCACACCTCACCACCTCTAATGGGGATAATAAAAAGTGTAACCTTTGTTTTTGCAAAGTAGCTCCTGTTCTTTTTAATGAGATTTAAAAAAAACATTCCCAACCTCAAGATAAAGTGGCTTATGTACGTATTTTATTAACAATAAAAAAAAGAAATTCCCTGTAATGACTGACTCAGAGATGCCTCTGTAGAGAAGTCATTCCTTTGACAACATGTTTGTAAAATTCCTTGCATTCACAGGAAAATGAAGGAGAAGAAAAACACACAATTGAGGATATAGAATTTCCTAGTCCTGGAATCCGTCCGTGGAAATGAAGATGGAATTATTTGGTAAATGTTCAGGATTCACTCATTTTTGTTCACCTACCGAATATCTTTCCAGAAGACAACCTTTTTTATATCACATAGGGAAACGTAACCGAAGGAAAATGCCTTTTCTTGGAAGCCCCTGCATATAACAGAGAAGGTTCGTGGAGTACAAAATGCAAACAAAACGCCCATAAAAAAAAGCGAGAGAGAAGAAGGTTGCAAGTGACGAGCAAAGCAGAATTAAATTACATTAACAATGAAGGAATGAACACCATCGTCAGACAGTACTCGTGTAATTACACCCAGTGCAATTTGCAAGTGTGTAATTTCCAGAAGCGTGTGAAATTACATCGTAAATATAGGGAATAGATGTCTCCGATAAAATATACGGAAAAAAAACAACATTATCCTCATTCTTATCTGCTCTACTCCGACCATCAGCATCAGTAACCAGCTCACATCGTCACACTGAATTGTACGGAAAAACGCTCTGTACTGGAAAAAAATACTAATAAAAATACTAACAAAAATTAATCCGCGTATGTAATCCACAGAAACTGAATTTGCAATTTGCTGACAGGAAGGATTAAGAATCTATTTGCTTTTAGATTTCCTCCAAGGCCTTTCTCTGCTCCGCCTTCTGCCTAGATTTGCTCTTTCTCCTCAGCATTCTCGCTTTCTCTCTCTCTCTCTCTCTCTCTCTCTCTCTGGCTCACCCTTAATCTATATCCTCTGCTTGAGATCCGCCCTCGAGTGATTACTAATCTTGTTATTCAATGTAAAGCCACGCCAGGGCTGGGAAGTAATAATAATTATTATTGGTAATAAGTCGCTCTTGCTTACTCAGAAGGCAGAGAAAGAATGTGAAGAATTAGTGAGTACCTTGCTAATAGCTACATTCCAAGTGCGTCAATTCCCACCCATGTCGCATTCCGGATTGGATTCGCACACACTTCAACATTTATTGTTGGTCCTGTGTTATGGCAAATGATTTAGACAAATTACTAACATGTCATCATTCCTTCCTTTCCATTTCAATATGGGAAATGCCTGCACTCGCAAAAATATCCTCAATAACCTCCACAAAATTAACGTCGTATCTTTGTTGTTTTTTTCTTTTCATTATTTTTCTCTCTCCTTTCCAATGATTTGATCACGGGCTGCTTTTATCACCATTCAAAGTTTAAAGTCCTTTGAGGAAGAGAGAATGCGAGAGAGAGAAAAAAAAGGGAGCATCCCTCGACCTCCTGCCAGTCTTTTCATACTGTGTGCCAATAATAATAATAAATTCTATTGCCAATTACTAAATTAGGCAATAAAAATATATTTAACTACCAACAACAATTTGCGCAATGATAATAATAACTAATAAAACTTAATTTTTTTTAACAAGCTGTTTAACGCATTGCAAACGACTTGCGAGGCAACAAAAAAAAAATCCCAACGGCATTGGCAGTGCGAGTACACTGAACTACTCCATTGGCATCCTTCATGACGAGCTTCCGTAAATATTCCCTGCGCAGCCATATTTGAATAAATACCAAGGGAGAAAAATTCTCCATCTATCCTTCGCACTGGAGACTCACATCCTGGCTCTTGGACTATATTTGGAGATTGCTGAGGAAGCAAAAAATATTTTCCTCTCCAGAAGAACATTAAAGGAGAAATGGTTATGATGCGGAGAACTCCAGTACATAAAACTGACCCTTTGAGCGTGCATTTAAAACCCCCAAAAAGGACTTTTAAACATGAAAGAAGAAAAATGGAAGGGTTGAAAAGAAATCCGCCGCACTCGTTTATTTATCTTCCGTTTAAATGCGAAGAGAGAGAAACTTGTTTTGTCCGTTTTTTTGCCTTCTTTGGACCAGTAACAGGTAAATCACCACCACCTCCCATCTTCCTCACTATCCTCACTCCTGAAAAACCTGGCTTATTCACCTGTACAGCTCTCTTCATTGGGAAGCCATTTTTCCACTCCTATCACCTTTTCCTATCATCCACAAAAAAAAACATTTTCAATATTATTGGTTGACTTGAAGCCCACGGACTCCAACATTTCCTATGAAGGAACCCTCCGTATGCAGAAGGCCGTGGTACCCCGAGGAATATAGGAAAGAGCCAAATCCCGAAAGAAGAAGAACATGGAAGGATTTGTTGTGAGCCGTTTAAAAAACTCCCCATCTCCAGGCTTTTACCTCTGCTGACTCCATGGCATTTCACGGGATCCTCTCCACCCCCTGACGAAATCCCCAACTCACATTCAGTTCCGCTTCAACCAGCGTGGAATTGTGCTCAGCTTAATTTTCATCACTTACAAAAATCTGACAGAAATCCTCTGTACATATCATATTTCCAATTTATTTGAGGGAATGGGAAGCTTCTCCTTGACGACGTGGAAGGATGATGGAAGAAAGCCTTCAAAAATATCACTTTCCCTCGGACAGAAATTACTAGCATTTTCAAAAATCAAAGATCCCAAGCTAACGGACAGGAGGAAGTACCTCTGGCAGGGTGTGAAGGAGTAGATTGAGAAATTGGAATGTAATGTGCCTTCCAATCCCACTTTTACTACCTCTTCTCCTCGTACCATAATGAAGGTATTACAGGTGCCATGGCGAGAATGCAGAGAAAGAAAGAAATGGAGAGAAAGAGAGAGAGAAGCCAAGAAAAATAGACATCTCAACAAGCTGAGTGCATCAAGTCAATAAATAAATACTTGACTCTGTTCTTTTTTCAAGGGGGAACAATCCTTAATGTAAAATGTACACTGTGAGATCATTGCCGTAGACACAATTGGTAAAACATGGCCAGGATTCCTCTACTTCATCTTCAAGAGCCTTTCTTCCAAGAGGCGACACAACAGTGAGGGTTCAATGTTTTCAAAGGGTGAAGGGAGGTAAAAAATGCAGAGAAAGGCAGAGAGAGAGAGAGAGAGAGACAGAGAGAGAGATGAGAGGAGGAGGAGGAAGAAAAAATGTCATGTACGTACATATGTTGACTGTAAGAAAAAGGTTACATAAAAAAATATGTTATTTGGGATACATTAGTAAGTGGTGGCTTAGTGTGGAAGAAGGTATCTTGAGGTCGGTCGTCAGGGTTTTAAAGGTAGAAAAAAAAAGCAAGAATTCAGTAGGGGCGGTTGATATATAAGATGCCTTTAACGGTAGGAGCATCCTTGTACAGAGGAATGGATGTAGTAGTCGTCAGGTAGACTCTGTAATAATAAAGGGAGAGAGAGATGGAGAGAGAGAAAACAGTGGGGGATGTGAAGAGAAGAAGAGGGAAGTAATACAGTGAAGAAATATGCAGTAGGCGAGTATGAAAGCACAGGGAGCCATATCTCATTATTACTCATACTTACTTACATAGAATGCCTATCATTTACCTGTACAGGAAAACATTAGAAGGGAACATTGTATAGATATATTTGGGAAGCTGGGCTAACAGCACCATTTTTACTCCCATGGATCCTCTCTGTTTTTTTTTTCTTTGGGTTAAATCTTGAAGAAGAAGAGATATGTATGTACATGGAAGAGATGGATAGATGGGAGAGCGTAAAGGGGTCCGTTGTTGTGGCTGCCGTGGAAGCTTCTGCTTCCAGATAGTGAGGAGGATTTTTAGTATAGGGCAGGGAAGTATCCACTTGATAGGCAAAGAAGAGAGATAGAGAGAGAGAGAGAGAGAGAGAGAGAGATAGCTTTTTTGAAGACCAGGAGCGTACACTGTGAGGAGAAATAAGCTCCTGCTAGTGCTACCTATACAACTACTGCCACAATCCTCCAGAAGAGCTAGATCTGGCCAACAACAAAGACGGAGATGATCATGAGGGAGGGGAGGGCGAAGAGAGAGCCAGAAGATCAAGAGACTACCCTTATGATATTACATATCCTTCTCTTCTCCGCATTCTCTCTCTCTCTCACGGACCAAAAAATTTATCACCTCACCTCGACCTTACCCATTCAATAATACACTTATTTCTCTTTTTTTTTTTTGCTCTTTTTTCTCCCCTTCACAAAAATCCTTTTTCATACCAGCTCATTCATTTGGAGACTTGCAGGAGCTACCCTCGCCCACACTTCTCTGCCATGGGACAGGGATTTGCTGGGTGATATATTTCTCTGCACTTTGATACAATAAATAATGGACGTACATTTGGTTAAATTCTATTCCATAATACCAGATCGTCTCTCTTTCTCTGATTCTCTCTCTCTGATTCTCTAATCTCAGTTGTGATAAACATCATCACGGTAACGTCAATTTATGACCACGCCAAGGTTCTTTGATGAAGATATGAAGAAAAAAAATTAAAATGTCTCTCCACATGGACACTTCTTTAGGGAATGGAAGACATTACGAAATCAATTTGGCTGTGGAGTTGTAAATACCAGATACCGCCCACAATGTTCCACCAGAGAAGCTCGCAAAGGCTGCATGATTACACAGATTTCATTACATGTACGTAGAATATTAAAAAAAGGCTTTACCTCCAATAAATCTTGGAGAGATGGCTGTAAACAGCAATTCCTTAATCATCGGCGTCTGGGAACTTGACACGGGACCATTGGGATTGTTCCCCTTTGTATGTATCCATTTATCTCCGTGCTCTGCCCATTTTGCTCCAGTATCTCCGTGCTAAATTGATTCTTTGAGTGGTTCGGAGCACCTCTTGGAAAGGTGACGCAGGGATTATGACATAACTTTGTGTAGGATCGTTTGTACGTCAACTAAATGGCTTGTGTATAGAATAAAATAATTGCAATATATTGCTTCATCCATAGATAGGGATAGATTCTGCACCAAAAAATCCTGAAGTGTTCCAATCATGTCAAGTGTCTCAGCTGCTATCAATCATACGTCCTTCGCCTATTTAAAGATCCAACATGATTGCGGAGCCGTGGAAATCCTACTGCTGCCGATGACATCATATTATGCATGAATACAATTACTATTCCCTCGACAATCTCCGCACACACACACTCAAAAATTGGGGCTTCACAAATGTGTATATGAATTGTGACTCTTTCAATGCAAATAATACCAAAATTATTCTCATCCATACACACAAAGTTATAAAAAAAAGGTGACCTCCAGCGACTTTGCCACAGCACGGCTGTTAAAGTTGCATTTAAAAGTTCCTCAAACCTCCTACAACTTTCCCTGCACGCTCCCTGTCTAAACCAACTCAAATAATTTGTACTACACACAAAGCGAAAAAAAAACTGGCGGAATGTAGGGCAAATTTAATTGGAACAAATTTCATGAGGCTGCCAGAATACTATGACCATACGGAGAGATACGACAAAGTATTTAGTGGCTGCAAGTTAAATGCAGTGGAAATAAGGTTTATGTAATAATAATAATAATGGATATATTTGTCGGGGAAAATATTACGCAATGGTCTAATTACGTGTCAGGGGACAGACTGCTGCTAATTAAGAGACTTTGACTTGGCCTGGCAGCTGTGGGAGCAAAATCGATTGAACTCTATTGGGCTCAGCCGACGGACCTCATTGCATCTCTATCACCTGCAAAACACGGACTATTCTCCTCTATCAGTCTCCTTTGACGATGTCGTCCGTCTGCGTCCGCATATTGGTGCGACAAAAGATATCAGAATGTGCGAACACGATCCCTTTCTGATGAATAAACGGATGGCCAGACGTGTCGGAATGCACATAATCCACCCAACTAGATCCTTTTCCAGACCCTGATTAAAATCCGACAGTTGCATTTTAATTAGATAGCGATAGTGAAAGCGGATTTCGTAACATGTAACTGAATAACTAATTATAGTTAATGAAAGGGGCCATTTAATTTGGGAAAAGTATCCTCCCGGAGTCATGCTTTCGTCCGTGCATGGAATAATGTGGGATTAAATCCTCATAGAAAGCTGTCCTCACCGTTAATTCAGGTCACTTTAATTCCCATCCACAAGATCCATGCTTATATGACCGACAGAGTTTTTTAGAGCTGGAGATAAACATGAGAAAATGCTCCCCACTTCAACTTTGTCCTCATGCAGGAGGAATAAGTCAGTCAATGAATAAAGATTAACTTCCCAGAGTTCTTGCATTAATTATGTCAATTTGGAGGGTCAACGCCGTTCAGTGGGTGTCCTCTGATGCTCAGTGGTTGCTATAATTAAAAACAACGCTCAGACAATGACAGGAGCGACGAAAACTCATAATTACGTGTACTAATTTACTGAGTACAAGGCGGAACATTGACATTTTTTCACAATATTTACTCAACATTTAAACAACTGAAAAATTTAAACAACTGAAAAAAGGCTGCCATAGCTCATTTGCTTCCAAAAATATCATAAGCCATCGTTCCCAGCCAACTGCTGAGGCTGTATTAGGCGCACCTAAATGAAGAAAAAAGAGTTAATTAGGAGGAGTAATAACAGTTTTCACCACTCGTTTCCTTTCACACTTTTTTTTTTTTACAATCAGTTGATTCCATATTTTTGCAGAACAAAACGCTTACAAGAATTTTCCGGCTTGATTCCAAGAAAGTGCTATAGGAACAAATGCGTCTGAGCATTAGAAGATTAGCAGTACAAGACACTGGGAGGGCATATGGGAATATGTTTATGGGGAGTGACTGGGAAGTAACACGAACTTGGAAGTGACACTCGAATTCCAGTGCACTTCAACAAACAAACGTTGCAGTCAACTTGTGACAATGCAGGGAAACCAGAATTACTGGCTAAGCAGGAAAAACATGAAAAATGTATTTAGTGGTAGTTCATGAAACCACAGCAAAAAAAATTTATAATTACATCCGGTGACTGCACAAAAATCCCTTGTTTCTCGCCATACCGCGTGCCTTTTGCGGATCACGGGAAAATAAATTATTTCCGTATCATTAATGTCCTTCTACAGAACAACAAGTTGCTGGGCAAAATAAACATGAGCAATATGCGGGCATGAGAATGTAACGGTGGATTTCATACTTTTTTCTCTTGATTTATACTAATTCTTTTTCTCACCCTGCCTTCCGGTTTATTTTTATGAATTTCATACACGCACCTACGCAATCTGCAGCATTTTTTGATTATTTCCCATTTTTGTTACACTCAATTGAAATTATTTTGAAATCTGCAGGGGGTTTAAACAACTGAAGAAAGGGTTGTAACCCTTCGGATATCATGAAGATATCAGTTGCTTCCAGATTCAACGCAAGAATGCCAGCGCCATCTTGCGCACGTGCACCAACTACGTCCAGCTTGGAATTCCGCAAAACTGTTACGCGGTAAAATAATATTTTGAAAAATCCGTGGACTGGATCAAATCTCCGTTCACGTGTTATCGCCCGATTTCGGAAATATTGCAAATTTTGGGGATTTTCTGGTCTTTTTCGACACCGATTTTTGGAAATCCATTGCCTGCCGGTTGTTTGGAAAGAGCGTGAATTAATTATTGCATTCCGTCGTCGCAAGGAGAGGAAACGTTTTGGTAAGCTTTAAATTTAGTCCTTGAATTCATTTGTTGCACTAATTTTGTTTTTAACTTAAATACAATTAAATTAAAGAAATTAAAGATAGTTTCGCAACTTGGATCAGCTGTTCAAAGTATGCAGTTGAAACTATTTTAACAGTGGCATTATCATGCAAAAGGGTGATGATTGTCGGCCTGATTTATCGGTGACTCTAATATGTAGTGTTAATACCCATTAATATGCCGTTAACTTATTTAAAGGCAGAAAATTTGTAATTTGTGGGTTGTTTGCCGCTGTTACTTTAATTTAATCAAGATAGCTTCCAGCTGATCTTCTTGAGCCCACAGAAATACTGGAAGGAGGTCTAGATTAAACGTGCTATTGTTGATAATTCCGTGTCTCTCCATGGATAGTATCGCTGTAAATCTTGAGCTTTCAATTATAGCGATTTTATTTAAATTTCAGGATACATTATGAAATCTTCAAAGACTTCAAATTAGACATTTATTGTTGTGTGCAGCTTTCCAATTTCCTTCAGTCCATTATTTCATCCGGTCTCTAAACGTGCTTTTCTTCTGAAAACATTTGACTGCACGGTCCGCGGAATTACATCCATGGACAATTGTTGAAGCTGAGGCTAATTATGCAAAATTGTTATGCATTCTGAAAAAGGGATTCCCGAACTGGCTATTTTTTGTTAAAAGGGCTTTGCACGAGGAAAGTTAATGCTTTCTCTCTCTTACTAGATCAGTTGATCTTCCCCACAGAAACACCCTTGAGGAATCTGCTGATGTTCCTTAAACAAGCACGTGATTTTGATCGCATCTCTCCCCATTGAATCTAAAGGAAGAAAAAGTTACATTTAGAATCATTGATGGGACAGAATAACCAGAACTGGAGAGCTTCATCTTTCATACATTTATCTCTTGTGAAAGACACTGCTGACCTTTCCCTTATCTCCCTGTCATAGAACTGACGTCCCAATTCGTCCACTTTGCCAATATTTCCGCAACTGTAGAATCATGTCATTCACAATTTAAATTTGTTTAAACTTACAGCGTTTCCCTTGTGACGGGGTGGTTGTGATTAAAATATCGGACAGTCCGGGAAGAAGAAAGTTCGGAACGAGACTTCTGGATCTGGACATTCGGCTGGGAGGGAGAAGCAGACTTCCCCTGTCGCCCTTTTGACTTTCGCGCGCTTCGGGAAGGTACGTTGGAAATTTTTCCTTTTCTTAAAGATAGAGCTCGCCACTGCATTTTGGGGATCGTTTCGGGAGAAAGCGGAAGGCTTGTCATCGCATTAACCCTTTGACTCCTGCTCGGCCCCAGCATATTACATCGTCCGCTAATATCATTTGTATATGAATACGAGGAAAAAGGGCTCGCCTATTGTGCCAATCTAATACCGATCTAACCCCCAATGGACTTAATTCACTCCCGACTTCGCCTGGCATACATGTATTCCCCCTAATTTTCGTCCTACTTCATACATATGCATACCCGTGGCACAGTGAGCATCCAATTTTATTCATTATGACGTCCACGTAAACAGTTTGACAAATAAATGCTCTCATTGCACACCATATCATGAGGACATCATCATGATAGCATCGTTTAATCCCTTGATATGGACGAAAAATGGCGGGAGAATCATTGCCCATAATTCCTTCTTGTCTTTATACCTGCACTCATCTGTGTCTACGGAACAAATTGGAATATTAGTCTTTTGATGTAGTCAAAGGCGCCAATTGTTGTGCCAGTGCTTGGAAATTAGTAATCTTTTTTTTTTTCGTATGGGATTTGAAAGCAAAAGAAAGTAACGCGACACAACACAAATCTATGTTGTTGACACATCATTACAAAACAGCTGGTTCCCATGTTAAAGTGTTGATGACACACCGAAAATATGTGAAAAGGATGATGGAAGTTGTTGGAGGTGAGAATTATTACAGGCATTTATTTGCTGACCCCGCAAAAATTACTGTTAATGTCAGGATTGATTTACGTCCAGCATATTTTGGGAAGGTGGGGGGTGTATGTGCCTAGGGAATAATCATGTTTGCTGAACCTGCGGAGGGGATAAAAGTTTGTCATAATCATCATCACTTGCGTGGATGACGATGGAACAGATGGATTTTAAAAAAATAATGAAATAAAAGAACCTTGTACATACTTTTCTGTCATAGCCCTACCATGAAATCTTACAGGATATTTCCTGTAGCAACACACGTTTTATTCCATGTGAGGAAAAGCTATAGTTTACTTTTTAGGGTAAACGAAACCTAGACTCGTGTAAAATATCCTCTTTTTTTTGCTAATTTTTTTCTACTTAAATAGCCGCAACCAATCAGTAGATAAGTATATTCCCGTGTATGAATCAGTATCATTTTTCCTTGTACGAAGAATTATGATGTGTTCTTTCTCCCCCTGACAATTTTGCAGAGAAGAGCTTCTGCCGTGGAGTCCATTTAGTGTGGGCTGGAAGGATAGAAGGTAAGAGGAGTAATATATCATTTCTGTGGAAAAGGTAAACAAAACACACACCCACACTCACAGATACAGCAGGATTTAATTATAACCTCAAAAAACATTTATTTCAGTACGTAGGATTTCCCAGATAAGACGTACATTAACTAGCTCCTCTCTCCATGCTAATTTCCCTCGAAATACGCCACTGACGCAGTTCAAAAGGGAATGAAAAAGTAGAAACTTGATGGAAGTCGTGAGTGGTGGAAAGCCTATTATTAATTATGGGCTCTTTACCTCCACGTACAACATCCAACCCTTTACCCTCTTTCTCTCTGTAGCCCTGAATATTTGTGGTTTTCCTTTTCCCCGTTCTCTCTCTCTCTCTCTCGGCATGTACAACACATATCTCATTCCGAATCATCAGCACTATCATTCCCCTCATTAATCACATATTTTTGGGGACGAAACATTTGTGTGAAGGCTACATTTCTCCGTAGATTGTGGCTTTGGGGGAAAAAACGGCAAGGAAACATTGTGTTGGGGCTCATTAAAAGTTTAATGGGATGCTTCTCTCGCTGTCAAGCAACCAGGAATATCAACTCTTAGTTTCGGGTACCTTCAATCATGCTACGAGAATCCCGTCAATGATTGTGAACTTCCGAAAAAGAGATTTAAGCCTTGTTCATAATGAATGCTTCGTTAATTGTGCCCGTTTAAAAACACGGTTTGCCCGGAATAAAATGTGGAAGTGCCAGTAGAAGTTTCAGAAAATAATTTGCCTAAAGCCATCATACGTAAAGCTTTGTTTTAGGACAGAAAATAATTTCTCCTTGCAAAACTTGAAGGCCTAGCAGCGATTTTTTTTCACACTTGCTCCAATCCTGTAAAATACCATAAAAGGTCTGTCTGGATCAATCTGGCATTGTTTCCACGGGGTAAATGGAACGTTTTGGGGGAGTTGAAATAAAAAAAAAAAGAGGCAGTAAAAATCCTTGAAAATCTGGAGAAAGTTTTGTTAATGGAGGAAAGAATAGTGGGAAGCAGCGGGTAGTTTTCTCACGAAATCTCTCACTCTCCATCTTCTCGCACGTCCACATTTTTTTCACTTTACCTGGAAGTCTAATAAAAGCTTTGAGTATATTTTTAGTGGTGCACAAATGGATGGTTTGTACTAGGAGAAGAATAACTGGCACATGTATTGATAGGCTCACATATATGCATGACTCTCCACGTATAACTGCGCTCTCCACATAAATTGTGTGGAAGGACTCCTTTTTGGCATGGTTGGTGACTGGATTGATCGGCGACAGATTTTCAAAAACGGTTATTTGTGTGCTCAGTGGCGCAATATATTATGTGATTGTGACACGGGCTCTGCTGTTATTAATGTCATTATCCTCGTTTTGTGGCTCCCAAGTCCTCGCACACCATACTAACTATCATCGTCATCATCACCAACCACTCCGCACCATCATCATCATCATCTTCACCGGCTCCTAATAATAACTTGTATCCCTCCATTCCCTTTATTGAAAGGTGAGCACGTACGGCATATAAGCGCCTTCTCTCTACACTGTCACCAAGTTATTTTGGCCAAAATAAAAAAAAAGTTGTCAGAACGTTCCCCCCTTTTTTTTTTGTAGTACACGGTAAAAGGCAGAAGGAAATGTTCGGTAAAGAGTAAAAATGTGGTGGTGTGGGAAGTATAAGGGAAAGAATCACCCCAATATTTTTTATTTCCTCGTCTTTTATATAAAGACGTAAGTGAGTATTTTTCAACGAATTTTCCTTCATCTATAATTTTTTTTACTCCTTTTGTACAGTTTTCTCTTGTATTACGCCCCTTTGCTCAGGGAAGTTTTTTTTTTGGGACTTCTTTTTCACTCACGTTGACGAAGACCGTCATTAATTTCCTTGTGCTCTGGTTTACTAGTAGACTGTAACGTTTGGGGTGGGGGGAAAGATGATTAAATTTGACAAGGATAATGGCTTCATGCGGAGGTTAACTCAGCTACAACTGTACAAATAATCATATGTAATTGATGGTGTCGTCTGTACTCTCCAGGCACACAAATATGTGGGAATGCATCATACATTACCAGGCATCATATGTGCCCAGGAACCGGCTTTATCTCCTTCCTTTGAAGTTCCTAATTCCTAGTAAGAGTTCTTCCTCCTCCACCTTCTTCTTCTCCTCCTCTCAGTTCTTAGTACTTTGACGTGAAAATGTACATACACTTCCACGATTCGTGGTTTATGCTCCGCCCTCTTAAATCCTGTCTACAGCTCGCACAGGAGATTATTGGACGGGACCCATTTTAATCCTATTATAGTAGGTAAATGTGGCATCATAAAAAAAATTCGTTCATGTATGCAAACACGCACCACCCAAGTGTGATTGCTAGAGATAGAGAGAGAGCGAGAGAGAGAGAAAGAGTAATTTCTTTAAGAATCTGCGTCTTTTTTTTCTTTGGGACAATTACGGAGAAAATGTTTGAACTGGAATGAATGGAGGGTCCTTTTTTTATTTTTGGTTCTCTCTCTCTCTCTCTCTCTCTGTGAAAGTGTATGAGAAAAAAAAAGACGGAGAAAGTTGTGTTTGCTGAAAGGAGGAAGGAGCTTATTGTGTGTGGGTTTTAGTGCTGAGTGGAGAAAGGGAGTTGTGGGATATGCGTGTGCGGGAAGGTCCTGGAGATATGCTTTCATAAGGCTTCTTTCTCCTCCCTTTTTGGGGCTCCCATTGGTTCCTGTACAAAGGATTAAGGCCTTTCTCTTCCTCTTCCATGATTGTATCCGCTGAGATTGACCCTCCTCCCCGATTTCCAATGCTCCCCCTCTTTCCTTCCACTTTCCCCCCCCCCTCTTCTTCATCCCATCTCCGCCTTCCCCATCAATGTTCTGGCTCTTCAAGCTTCTTTTCAGTCCTTTTCCTATAATCGGACTCATTCTTCTCACGTTTCCCCAGGTCCTCACTACTTCCATAGGGATATGAGTTGCCTTTCGTAGACACGCATTTAGATATTCCCTGAGTTTCTGTTACTTTCGTGTAGTTTGAGTATGCTTTGTCGTGGTTTGTATATGATCATTGTCCGTTTCGTTTCATAATTAATTTCGTAAATAAACACTGGAGGCAAGTCCGATTGTTGGTTCGTGTTGCGTAAGCACGCGCAGGATGCCTTTTAGGTGGTTATGCACGCATTTTCAATATGACGAGCTCAATGAGTATTGACGCCTGTGTCATGGGGAAGGTCACATTTTGACAAATTCGCGGATAAGTATGTGTGTATTAAATAATTAAAGGTTTGAAATAAACGTTTGGCTTTGAATGATTTGGAGAAAGCAATTCTAGTAAGATTAAATTCCTGGAAATACCTACGTGTGATGTATTTGGTGGAAAGAGATGCCCAACAGGTCAAGGTTTGACCTTTGTGATGATTAAAATAGGTATAATGATACATTCCACAAAAAACTGCGTGTAGCCATACGTATTAAGGTAAAGCGGGAGAGGACGGAGAATGTTGAGCCACTGTGGTGAATGTGGCCAGCACGTTCAAGAAAGGCTTTGGGCTCGATTTTCGCCTCTGAAGAAGTTGGATGTCAGTTGGTTGAAGTGTATTTGACAATTATTACGCTGTGTCAACTCCATATACGTGATTATCCCTGTTTGTAGCATATTTCCCCTTGTACTTCCTTCTGGGATAGGCCGGGGTATAATGCATGTGGTACTCCAGGAATGACTGATTTATTTTGTGGACTCCAGGCAGAAATACATGAGAAAAAAAGTTTGTCTTCTCCAACCACCAGCACACTACTACTACTCCTCTTTGATTGCCTCTCCTCCTTCACTTTCCCTTTATCCGGGCTTTGGCTGTATGACTGGGCTCTGGAGGGGAATACACTCTGTAATAGAGTTTAGCATGCCTATTAGTGACGTGTATAAACATGAGACCAGTGGCACTTGAAAACTTGTCCCTCCGCGTTCAAGTGATATGCATTTTTATAGGTCTGGAGAAGAAGAGAAATCGGTGCGTGTCTGCCTGGATACATATGTATACATGTGTATACATATGTATACATATGTGTATGTGTGTGTGTCTGTTTGTGTGGGAAAGCTGACTTGAAGGAGTTGCATTGAAAAGCACCTTATGCCTATCTGGATTTCTAGTCTCCCTTTGGCATTATTTTGGAAGAGTTGACACAGGAGAGTGGATGGGAAAAATGTACTCTGTTTTCGGGGGGATTGAATGGGGAGAGAAAAGATGTGTGATTGTGTATGTGTATAGAGGTTCAGGTAGTAAAAGGCTCTCTCTCTGGATGTGTACAAAGAGAGCAGAGCGAGGGAGAAGAGAGAAAGAGAGGGAGAGAGAGAGAGAGAGAGAGAGGGGGGGAAGGGAATGAATTATGTAATAGAACATTGTCCGGAGGTAAGATTGAAAGTATCTACATATCTCCCTCTCTTCACTCTTCTCAGGTATGACTTTTTATTATCTCATATGCTACATTCCTACTTTTTCTCCCTCGCTTTCTCTCTCTCTCTCTCTCTCTCACTCTATCTCGGTGGCTCTTGCGGGAACTCTCTCTCTTGGCTTTGCATGGCAAAGGAACGGCGAGGGTGACAAATAGAAAAGGAACAAGGGCGGAAATGGTGCGTGATTTGATAGGGCGACAAAACGTTTTTCGATCCCCTCTAAATGTCTTGAATAATTAATTGAGAGCACTGGACTTCAGATCAATAAGACATCGATTTTGTAGGTAATGTTGTCGTCCCTTTTTTATTATTATTATTATCTTTTGCTCCTCTCACTTTAGAAAAAGTGCAGGAACTTCCTCGTACAAGTTTGAAATTATTATTACCACCGCTCCCACGTACTTTCCCCTTCCTTTCTTCTCCTCCGCAAACTTTACTGCTTACTTGTACAAATATTGTAAAATATGGCTTTTCCATTTTTAAATCCATGATCAATTTTTTTGAACAACTCTGGCTCCCAAACCCGGGATTGTCTTATAGTTGAGATTTTAACAGTGCAGATTATATGAGGTTGACGCTGAATCAACTTTGCCGGAGAGAATTTTTTTTGTAGCTTCTTATTCAAGCGGTTGAGAATATTCGGGATGCTCTCTGTTTCCCCCGAGTGTATTGATTGTGACTATGAATTTGTCTTGAGAGGTTGTTATTGCATTTGGGTAACGTTGGAATTTTTAAAAATTCTTATCGCAGAAAGGAGCATATTGTTTTTAGGTGGCAAGGCTATGCAGAGCAATTGTCGACAAATGCAACTGCAGCCATGCATGAAACTGCACCAGGCAGTCTCTCCTTTGCCACTTGAAGAGGAGACGAGAAAAAGATTCAAGAAGCGTGAATTTGTCGGTGTTTATGAAAAAAAGTCGGTGGGTTTAACTATTATTATTACTATTTTTGCCATGGAATGGCACACCTTGAGTTCCCCACCCAAAGCCCTTGAGGAGCCTTTCTTTGGTTCCAATGACTGTTAATGCATTCAACACTTCTTGCCGGCTTTCTCCAAGGAAAGTGTGCACTGAAATTGGTTTGATTTTGGAATATACATAATGCAGATACGTACGTAAGGACAGCTTTCACTGGTGTAAGGGAAGGATTCGTTCAGAGAAAGTCTTCCCACCTTTTTCTTGTCACACTCGTAGGGTTCATGAAGGGGCTCTCTCCCTTCTTCCTCATGCTAATTGAATGTAAAATAATCCTGCTTGGGGTTTGTCTAAGAAAACAAAATCCACAATCACATGTATTTCATTGTCCGCATGACATGTTGACTATATCTGGCCATCACGCAAACTAAAAACTCTCTCGTGTGGGGAGTATTAATATTTATTTATTTTTCTCTCTCTGGAAGACATGTGTGTTACATCCAGATATGCATATATACGTGTTGGCTCCCAGTTAATTACATGTGTTGTTGGTGTGATTGGGAATCTTTCCCTTTCTTTCTCTCTCTCTCTCTCTCTCTCTCTCTCTCTCTCTCTCTCTCTCTCTCTCTCAGTCTTTCCCTGAGTAAATGCCCCTTGCTGCTCTCCTGTCAGCCAACTTGAATGCTTTCCCCGTAAGAGAAGGCTGCGGGAGTGTGTGAGTTATTTCCTTGAGTGAGTGATTTGTGAGTGTGCGGAGGATTGTGTGTATCCTTAATTTCCACGTGAGGACCTGGTGGGATCCAGAATGCGAAGAAAGACAATGACGTTGTCCTTCCAGGCTTTCCATGGGGAAATAGGTGTAATTTTTTGTCATAGGAGGGGGCAACATATAATGTGGATACATACCTCCAATTATAATTGAATGTGTGTGTGTACGTAAGCATTAACGGGAGGAAAATAGAATAGAGAGAGGGATAGCAAGATAGATAGAGAGAGAGAAAGAGAGAGAAAGAGAGAGAAAGAGAGAGAAAGAGAAAGAGAGAGAGAGAG